>DWHE01000531.1:0-10082 GCA_018247495.1 Satarupa nymphalis | reverse complement strand
TGGTCATCAATAATTATAATTAGGTCACAGCACTACCGCATTCCTAAGCTCTGCATTCAACTCGCGCGCTATCTTTACTTTGGATTCACTTTCATTTACTTAGAGAAGTTCAACTAAATAACACTTCATTTTTGTAATCGAAATGAATTCATTACTGTTGTGAAATGAAATAAAATTTTTCCTTTTCAAATATAAAACAAAAATAAAATTTTTCTTCATCTTTTAATGACGAAAGGAAATGTTACATAAAACGAAGCCATCTGGTGGCGAAACGGAGTTTGCCGGGTTTGCTAGTTCTTTTATATAATACCGTTTCCTTTAACTAGTTTCTTCGACGGAGATCGGTGTCTTCAAAATAGGTTTTTGGAAAGACTGTTTATTATGTAGGTAGTTTGTTGTTTAATTTCATATTGGACAACATATTTTTGTATAATATAATTCTTAACTATGATATAGGTAATTATATTATACAACATAACAGAAACCGCAAGCCGGCAGCTAAATACCTATTGTCTTTTTAAATATATACATTTGGTTTCAGAATGATCGAATTATGGAAGAAAAGCCACATAAATTTTCCCCCGACTTCACAAAAAATGAAAAGGATGCTATAATATACAACCTAAAACAAAAATTGACTATGCCAAGTTTTCCTAGCGTACCTAAAACATAATTATTTAGTCGGAAGTTTAAAAGATGCCGACACGGAACTACTACGACAGATTTCAAAATTTAGTAGCTTGAAGTGTTCACAGATACAGAAACTCTGCCGCAAAATTACCAAAAATACAAAATGAAACCGTTGAAAAAGTAAAAGTGTCACCTGATCACCAACATTCTCTTTTCGCGGATTACACACAAGATAACACAAGAATTATTGCGTTTTCTTCAGAGAGGGCAAGACAAATCTTATGTGAATTTACAGATTTGTATGCAGACGGTACATTTAAAAGTTGTTCTCCCGTCGACCAGTTTTATACGATTCACGGGGATGTCGGAAGCAATCACATCAATATGATGCCGCTTGTGTATGATCTCTAGACAGAATCGTATGAAATATTATTTACTATAATAAAGGCACAAATTCCAGATTGGAATCCGCCGATCAAGATTAAGATGGATTTCGAACGAGGAGCCATGAAAGCCGTTACAAAAATTTTCCCGTCCGTTGTATTATCACTATAAGAAGGCGATTTGGGCTAAAGGTCGAGAATGTAAGTCTACTGTAGAACGTAAGAATTAGAATACGGTATGATGTCTGTGTGTGCGTGATTTAGTCTAAGCTAGTTGTAAGTAAGAACAGTAATAAACGATATGTCAAGCAGATCGCTCTTGTTTTAATGACTGCCCCCGACACCTCACGGCGGCCCTGCCACACGAGTAGCCCTTGCGTGCGATCGTACTGGAGGTTCTGACAGAGCCGCTGCTGTTATAGCTTCCTCTGTGTTAAAAGATGTGGGAATTATTTCTTCAAACGATACCAGTGGTGTCATTGATCGATCTAAGTTGCGCCGTGAGAGAACTAAAGTCAGATCAGCTTTACAGAATGCAGATCGCGATAAAATAATACGTGGTATTTATTTTGATGGTAGAAAGGACAAAACTTTGGTTAGTATTCAAGGGAAGGTAAATTTTACAGAAAAAAGTTACAGAAGACCATTATGTGATTTTATCGGAGCCAGGAAGTGACTACTTCGGGCATGTCACGTGTGAGTCGGGCACCGCGAAAAGTATTAAAAGTACCATTTTAACTTATTTGAAATCCAAATCGGTGGAACTCAGCGAAATATATGTTGTTAGTTGCGATGGAACAGTAGTTAGTTAGTTAGTAGTTAACACAGGCTTTAAAGGTCGTGCGATTCGCTTGTTGGAAGAACTTAAAAAACCATTACAGCGATTTGTTTGTCAGTTACATTCGAATGAATTACCACTGCGACACCTGTTATTGCATTTGGATGGAAAAACTACAGGGCCCAAGTGCTTTTCAGGTCCCATTGGACCCGAGTTACAAAAATGTGAAACTATGCAAATAGTAGAATTCACTGCCATTCCATCAACATTAGCTGAGATTACTAGAAATGATTTGAGCACGGACCAAAAATATCTTTACGATATAATGACAGCTAAAAGCACTGGTGTGTTTTCTTCCGATTTAGCTAATTTATAACCTGGGCCTCTCAACCATTCTAGATGGCTTACGACAGCAAATCGAATTTTAAGATTATATGCTACTAAGACATATCCCGAAGAAAAACTGGTGAAATTAGCTACGTACGTGATGAAAGTTTATGGTCCAATGTGGTTCACAATAAAATGTAATCCCTCGTGTATAAATGGAACTAAGCACCTGTGGCAAACTATTAGTCTGAATCGCCATTTGAACCCGGATTTGAAGAAGATCGTTGACAACGTAATCCAACGAAATGGATATTTCGGTCATCCAGAGAATGTTCTTGTCGCCATGCTTGGAGATGACATAGAAAGCATACGTGAGCTAGCATATCAACAAATATCGAAAGCAAGATCAGAGAATGCTCCAGGACTTCGAACATTTAAAGTGCCTGCTTTAAATTACGATGCCGAACATTATACGAAAATCATTACGTGGCAAGACTTTGAAATAACTGAGCCACCGCTGACTTCCAATTTCTCGGATGAAGCCTTGAAATCAATTGTCAAAAGTGGTTTGGGTACAGTTCAAAATATTAAATTTTTTCCATGCCACACACAAGCCATAGAGCGCTGAATCATATTAGTGGCAGAAGCTTCAAATGCTGTTTGTAGACAACATAAACGAAACGGCTTCATTAGGGCAAGACTGCTTTCACGTCAGCAAATGCCACATTTTGATACAAAGAAGCAATTTCATGTTTAATTAAAATTGCACTTACGTATTTTTATCTTGTTTCTTTAATAAATACATTGTTCGACATAAGTTACGGCTCTTTTAGTTATCGCATTTTCAAGTAATTATACTGATATTCATTTAATGGTAACCCTGAAATTCATAAAAATACTTTCATAAACAATCTGACAGTGTGATAACATAATGTAAAAATTAGTTATATTTACCGATTTTCAATTGTGTTGGGGCACCTTAAAACATTAAAAAAGATTAACAATATTTGGTATGTTTGATTTTCTCATTCAATGACAGCTTTATATATGATCACTCCACCCTACTATATATGACGAGTTAATTAATATACGCAAATATTTAATTAAGAAGGGACAGAGCAGACATAAATGTTCTGTAACTTTAGTTAAGAGACTGCTAAGCAGTTATATAAAAAAGCTAAGACTATTTATCTAAGGTAAGGCATTATTTTAAACCAGATTTGGTGACGTCATTTACAACTACATTTAATAGAATTCATGACGTTTTTCAAAAAATAAATCAATTGTGTGTTAGTTCTGACGAATATAATATTACATCAAAAATGGAGTTTGATATTCGCACGGCGTGTAATTTAATTCCCTTATTAGACAATAAGGAGGAAACCACGAACCGTTTGATTGATGCTGTGGATATGTATGCTGAGATGTTAAATAGTGAAGGTCAATCTCTTTTAATTAAATTTGTTTTAAAAGGTCGTCTTTCTGAAAGCGCAAAATTACGTTTAGCAGATAATTATTCTACAATTAGCGATTTGATTAGTGATTTACGAAAACATTTATTAACTACGAAATCTTTTACAGCCATTCAATCTCGCCTTCAAAATACGAGTCAGGGCTGGAGGTCCGTTGACGAATATGGCTCTGAGATTGAAAAACTTTTTACAGATCTAACCATTTCGCAAGCAGGTGGTGACTCATCAAAATTCACCGTTTTAAAGTCATTAAACGAAAAGATGGCCGTAAAAATATTTTCTGATGGTTTAAAAAGTCCTAGGACGAGTATGATCGTAGCGGCCCGCAATTACGGTAGCCTTAAGGACGCGATACAGGCTGCGAAGGACGAGGAGGTGGCATCGCCTTCCACGTCCGCCCGTCCGGAGGTCTTGCAGTACTCGCGTGGAGGTAAAGGTAAGTACCGATCTTCTTCGGGACCGCGCCAACAAAGCCATCGAGCTGCGCTCTTGCATACTTCTTTTAATAATTTTCGTTCCCGGGGCTCGTATAGGCCTACTGGCAGGCCTAATGCCGATCGATTTGATCGCGGCAGAAACAATGTAAGGGGAAGAACTTATTGTCCTCGCCAATCATCGTGGCGTAGCAATAGGCGAAATATTTTTGCAGTTCAGCAAACATCAGTTGATAATGATAGTAATGCGAACGAAACTGCTGATAATAACGAAAATAAAATTAATCTGAAGTTTTTTCGGAATTAAGAATTATGTTTATGCTTTTAACGGACAGTGCAAATACGTTTCATTTTACAGCCATGGTAGAAAGTTTTCATTTTTATTAGACACAGGCGCATCTATTTCAGTTATTAGACGTTGTGAGTTACCAAAATTTATACATATTTTTAAGGATAGCACTTTAATAAATGGAATTGGAGGTCAAATTCGGTCTTCTGGTAATGTCACGCTTGATTTGCAATCTGAAAATCATAACGTATTTTGTCACAAATTTAATGTTTTTACGGAATTACCTGTAAAAGCATGTGGAATTTTGGGATTGGATTTTTTATCTACTTTTAATTGTAATATTGACTTGTCTTCAAATGTTTTGACTATTAATCACAATGGTAGCAAAACTTATTTACCTATTTTTGACTCCCCTGATTTTAGTAATAATCTTGTCTTACCAGCTAGAAGTGAATCAGTTCACTACGTGTTTATGAATGGTAGCTATAATGTGAGCGGTGATTACCTTGTTTGTTCTAAGGAAATAGAGAAAGATGTGTTTGTAGCGGGTTCGATTGTGAGGTCAAAAAATGGAAGGATACCAGTCAGAATACTCAACGTGAGAGAAGAAGAGGTAAGATTAAATAATTTTATACCCGAAATTAATTTTTTACATGAGTATGAGGCATTTTCTTTTTCTAAGTCTAAATCTACTGCTAATAGAGCTGAAAATTTACTCTCATTATTAAAATTAAATCACTTAAATACCGAAGAAAAAAGTTCTATTGAAACTATTTGCTCTAAATACTCGGATGTATTCTTTTTGCCAGGAGATAAACTGTCAACAACCAATGTTTATGAGCAATCTATAACACTGAAACCAAATATCAGTCCTATTTATGTTAAACCTTATAGATTGCCCCAATCAATGAAACCAGAGATTGATAGACAAATAAAACAGATGCTAAAAGACGATATTATAGAGGAGTCAACGAGTGAGTGGTCTAGTCCAATTCTTCTTGTACCAAAAAAATCTGACGGTTGCAAGAAATGGCGTTTGGTAGTTGACTATAGGAAACTTAACGATGTTATAATTGATGACAAGTTTCCACTACCAAACATCACCGACATATTAGACTCGCTGTCGGGATCTATCTATTATACTCATTTAGATTTGAACCAGGGTTATTTTCAAGTCAGTTTATCCCCCGAAAGTCGGAAATACACTGCCTTTACTACTAGCACGGGTCAGTATCAATTAAAGCGTCTGCCTATGGGACTTAAAACTTCGTGCAGTAATTTTAGTAGAGTAATGTCAATAGCTATGTCAGGTTTGACATACGAAAAATGTTTCATCTATTTAGACGATTTAATTATTTTTGGGAGAAATTTAGAGCTACACAATAAAAATTTAATTGATGTTTTTGAGCGTTTAAGGAAAGTTAATTTAAAATTAAATCCACAAAAGTGTCAATTTTTGAAGAAAGAAATTTTATATCTTGGACATTTAGTTTCAGCCGAAGGTGTTTTACCCGACCCCAAAAAAACAGAAATTTTACAAAATTACCCAGTCCCCAAAAATGTTGATGAAGTTAAAAGATTTGTCGCATTTTGCAATTATTACCGAAAATTTGTTCCCTCTTTTGCTGAAATAACATTACCTTTGAACAAGCTTTGCCGAAAAAATTCTACTTTTGATTGGTCAATAGAATGTCAAGAATCGTTTGAATTCCTTAAAAAATCTCTAATAACCCCGCCTATACTCCAATATCCCGATTTTTCTAATGAAAATGAATTTATACTGCAGACCGATGCCTCAGGTACAGCTGTAGGCTCAGTTTTGTGTAACAAGGATCTCAGACCAGTCGCTTATGCTAGTAGACCCCTTAATAAAAATGAGCTAAATTACCCTACGATCCAAAAAGAGCTCACAGCCATAGTTTGGGCAGTTAAGTATTTCAGACCGTATTTATATGGCAGACACTTCACAATTATGACAGATCACAGACCGCTTGTTTATTTATTCGGAATGAAAGATCCCTCTAGTAGGTTATTGAAGTTTAGGTTGACTCTTGAAGAGTATGATTTTAAAATTGTATATGTACAAGGAAAAGAAAATGTAGTAGCTGATGCATTATCGAGAATTTGTGTAACATCAAATGAATTAAGAAGTATAAATGAGAAAATTTCGGAAGTTAACGTCTTGACAAGAGCGCAAAAGAAAAGAATGGAAGAGAATGGTATGAATGATTCGCGAAATCTTAATAAACCTATTAATGACGGGCCTGGCCAGCCAAGAATTGTAGAGTTATTAAGAAAACCGCGTGATTTAGCAGAAATGATTTTAGTGGAAAAGATTACGGTAGATGAGTATAGAAAGAAGAATATAATTGATGAAGAAGAAGAGTGTTTTGCATATATTTCTAGTAAAATGAAGTTGTGTATAAATCTTAACTTTAGGGCACACTTCTCGCGAGCCGAATTTGTGACTAAGTTAGAAAGATTTTGTAAGAAAATAAACATAGAAGAGGTATGTGTAATAAAAAATAAGCAAAATGAAGAATTTATAAAAGGGTTATGTAATGAGATACAGTCGTTAGAGACGTGGACCGGTCCAAGAGTATGCATACTAAGAGGAGTAGAAAGAATTGATGATAAAAATGTTAGAGACTTTATTTTACGTGACTTTCATCTTCTGCCTACTAGCGGACATGCTGGTATTCGCAGAATGATTAATAATATTAGAAGGAAATTTTATTGGCCGAAATTAGAGCAGGACGTACATGACTTTGTTACAAAGTGTCCAAAGTGCCAAAAGACTAAATATAGTAAATATACAAGACAACCTATGACCATAACTACGACAGCTACAGCTGCTTTTCAAAAGATATTTCTTGACCTCGTAGGTCCTTTGGATAGGGATGAGAACGGAAATTGTTATATTCTTACTATCCAATGTGAATTGACAAAGTTTACTGAGGCTTATCCGATCGTAAATAAAGAAGCAATAACAGTCGCTCGAACTTTTGTACAAAATTTTGTTTTACGTTTCGGTATACCTAATGTTATAGCAACTGATAGAGGTGCAGAATTCATTTCTTCTACTATGGTAGAGATCTGCAAATTACTAGAGATTGAGAAATTAACATCAACAGCTTATCATCATCAATCAATTGGTTCCCTAGAAAATGCGCATAAGCATCTAAGTGCATTTTTACGTAACTATTGCAGCACTAATAGTTACTCATGGTCTCACTGGATACCATTTTGGTGCTTTAGCTATAATAATACAATCCATACTGAGACTAAATATACGCCTTCTGAATTAGTGTTCGGTAGGTCGTGTAACATTCCTAGTAGTTTAGATTGTAATAATGTGGATCCTCTGTATAACATAGACAATTACGCATTAGAATTAAGATATAGGTTACAAGTAGCACTCAAAGATGCTAGAAATAATTTAGTTAAAAGTAAAGAAAAAAGGAAAGAAGTATATGATAAGAAATGTAACCCTATTAGCTATAATAAAAATGATTTAGTTCTACTTAAAAATGAAGGTATTAATAAGAAATTAGATAACATTTTTGAAGGTCCATATGTCGTGTTAGAGGATATGGGCCCTAATGTCAAAATAGTTATAAAAAATAAACATGAAATTGTGCATAAAGATAGGACAAAACTATTTCGTAAATAATAACTTTAGTTTTATGGATTAATATTAACAAAAAAAAATACATTTTTCAATGTTTTTTCTTTTTTTTTCACCGGTGGAGGTGTAGTGTAAGTAAGCGTAATATTAAGGTATGTATCTGTGTGTGCATGCGTTAGGTTTAAGAGTTATTGTACAATAGATTTAAGATCTATCGATTAGTAATAAACGATACGTCAAGGAAAACACTCGTTTAAATGAAAGCTCCCGACACTTCAGAGTCATTGAGCTGAGCGGAAAGAAGGTTCGATATTGCCAACGCCTTTGTACCGTACTGTTTACATGGACTCTTGACAGTGGTGCAATAAACTTTTCCAGGGCTTCACGGCGTTTGGAACGAAAGAGTTTATGTTATTAACTCTCCGCTTGTTTGCTGTTTCTAACTATAAAAAAGACAAATGTATGTGAGTTAATTTGGTTTTCCGTCCAATCTAAATTCAAAATTATCGTGGCAAAACTTTCTCAGGCTCAACGTTGGCAGCGCAATCAGCACTTACTTCTACATCTGTTTTTTAATATAGTACCTTATATGCATAGAGTTCACATGGTAGAAACTCGGCGACTCGTCGAATTTGACCATTGGTCGCGCCATATACCCTGCATCTTCGTGTGACACCTCGCCTTCAACCTTCAAACCGAAACATAACTTTCAACTTCTTTCCCATCTAGTCGTAA
Organism: Satarupa nymphalis; assembly: GCA_018247495.1. NCBI lineage: Eukaryota > Metazoa > Arthropoda > Insecta > Lepidoptera > Hesperiidae > Satarupa > Satarupa nymphalis. The sequence goes on along the minus strand of DWHE01000531.1, from coordinate 1,406 downwards.
GGTCTTTGAGGAAGCAGTTCTCCGGAGCAGCGCCCAGCTATGACTGACCTCGATCAGGACCTTTATACTATCGATCTGTCTCATCTGCGTTGCCTTCGCGGACTAAATTTGTCCTAACTCCACCTCACTGTAATACTTTTGCATTTATTTTAGGGATGCAGTGAAGGTTTTTATACAGGCTCGCTGTAAAAAGCCGCCAAAGCTTACGGGTACAACGCTCGCTTTGTTGTTTCAGCGCGAAGTGATTGAGTGCGCTTACAGCGAGGAAAATAACATGCGGCAGAAAATCTGCTTTTGTTTACACCGGCTATATAAACAGTAATGTAAATAAAGTCCACAAATATGTACTGCGGCCACCAGAAACTTGCCCAATATTTTATCAATTATCTCTCTAGTAAAGGGCATTGGGACAACAACGCGAAGCATGCTGATAAGCTTTGGACAAATAAGCCGACGCATTCAGTCCTCAGGAGTAGCTGCGCAGATGTGACCGATCACGATCCGAACAATGGTCCGCTTTGAGTTTTGACACATTTGTCATCAGGTGAAGTGCGTGCCCGTATGCCATGCTTGTATCAATAAAAATACCAAGTTCCACCGAAGGTCAGTTCAAACTGGTCAGCTAAAGGAACAGAGGCCTGCAGTGTAAAATGATGCCAAGGGGTCTTCTGTTGTATAGTTGCAGAAGAAAATGATTAAGTGGCGTTCCAGCTGGAACAATTAATTGGAATCGGACGAAAAGGCTATTAAATTTGAACATACCAAAAATTAAATACACAACACTTTTTTATAGAAAGAAAGAAAATGTCACATCAACATCTATTTGTTGTATCACAGCATAAACATTGACAGTATTTTAAACAATAAAAAATGTATATTACAATAATAACTGTGTGTAGTATAATGCAAGTTTTATTAACGATTTACAGCTTGTGTAAAATAACAGCGCTGATTTTCAGCGAGACCTTTGAGGCAGATCACAGCTGGTGTCAGGTATACAACCTTAAGTACATCCGTTAAACAGACAAACATCAATGAGTAAATTCAGAAAAAACGAAGCATGTTACGTTAATATCTGCTTCGGCCGGGCCTCAAACCCGGAAACTTTGTTTCGACGGTAGTTTACAACCGCGCTATAGCGGCACACAAAATAATGTTGATCTATAATATGGTTATGTTAAAAAGCCAAAACCTAAACTCACATCAAGAAGCATCGTAACATATTACAAACCTTTTAAGTATTCATCTGACAGGCCCTACATTGAAGTAATGAAACCTTTAGCAAGACTACCCTCAAACTGTTTCACGACCACGAGAAATTATAAATTGATGTAAATTGCTCTTTACGTTTCAAGCTTACCCTCGATGGGACTTAATCGGTATTCGGTTGCACTGCAATCTCCTAC
>DWHE01000530.1:0-10085 GCA_018247495.1 Satarupa nymphalis | reverse complement strand
CGGGCATCTTAATACGTAACCATAGATTACAATATATAAATGTATATCATATATTTTCGTATATCCGTATCAATGGCCTCTTCATATCATATTATTCATGAAGTGTATAGGTAACCAAACATTGCAACGGCAAGTGTTTGAGTTTTTTGGGGGTTTTGTGTCAAATCAAATGTGTCAAAAATAAATGGACCTCAGTTTTTTTATAATTACAAAAGTGTAATTATAAATTTACATTGTTACGTCCATGTAGAATTTGAATGCCAAAGTTGTTCAGTATACGTCGATCATCGGACTCGGACGAAATCAAAACGTCTTTGATATTTGAGATAAAAATCATTGTAATAATGAAAACGTGTAAATAATGTTTGTTCTATGAAAACAGTTTACTATTGGTTTGTTATAAATGGATTTTACCCACAACGGCAGATTGTCTATTAAATTCCTTGATGAATTAAATTGTTGCCAACCTAAGGCGAATAATGAAAAAAAAAACAATACATGTTTTTGATCTATTACGCTTATTAATTATTAGAGTAATAATGGCAGTTCTTGCGACTAAATTAATGTCGAAATTTTATTTAAAAAAAACCGCAATTGAATATGAAGTGACGTCACGTGTAAAATGTATTTTGCCGCCTTCGTTTTTTTAAAACTCAAGTTTTTTTCTTATATACTAACCAATTGCGGCCAGAAATTTCATTCGCGTTTCATACTACCGAAATGAAAATTATACCATATCTATAAATGGCCGTTCATTTCGTATCGAACGCCAAATTTGTTTACTTTATCTGACGATAGATTTAAAAAAATTACACGTTTAAACTTGAAACTTAATAATCTGTAATGTTGCCATTGATTTCAAACATTTTTTGATTACAATTTATATACCTAAATAAATCTGGTATGCTAGTATTTAATTTAGTCGCAAGAATTCAATTTAATCGTATGTAGAATTCTTTATCGATAATGTTGTTTATACGATTAACACTAGTATGGTAAGGAATCAATGTACCGAATCTAAAATTATTTGAAGGTCAGCTAACTTAATAATATTATTTTTAAAATTAAATGCATTTGTAACAATTTTCATTATTCACATTTGTATTAATTTATCACTCTTGGCGAGTAACATAGAAATCCATGAGCAGTACTTGGTTTGCGCCAAATTTTTTTTTTGTAATTTCAATTGCACAGCTTATTAATTATTAAATTATATAGAGACGTCATTGTATGCCATGAAATACTCTCGTTTCCTTATAAAGCTGGGCTGTAGGACCGTATGCTTTTTTATACATTCATTCCTCGGACTCATTAAATTTAAGTTGTTTAGTTTCTTGTAAAACTGAGATTTATTGAATATGGCATTGTTTAAATTTATTACATTTCGTAGTAAATTTTATTATAATTATTAGTTAATAACACGAGTTCAAAAAAACGAAAATGCGGTGAAAAAATTCATTGACAATTATCCGTTTTGTTTTTTAATTCCCAAGTTTTTACAATAATTGACAGATGACAGTTTAGAATAAGTTTTCCCGCCGAAACGTTTTTTTTTATAACACGAACAACACCGCCCAATGTGTCAACTATACTTCATTTAATGTCAGTTTATTATTGACAATTGTGGTTTTCGCTATAATTTTTTCACTGTTAGCTTGGATCGTATAGTGTATGCAAATTTCTTCTTAGTAGTTTATTGTTATACAAAACTAAAAACACACTAACACACCTCGTTCAAACCTTTCACACTTAATGCACATTTTGTTTACGATGACGCTTGATACGGGTCCGTGGCACCCGCGTAACCTAACCTAACCTAACCTATAATATTTAAGGAAAAACAAAAAAATCCTCTCTGTTCTTAGATATAAGTATGATTTATCGTAGCGAGTAGGCATTTTAGTTAAATCTTCGATGTCAATGTTGATGCTGGTCCATCGTTGTAATCTTTATGAGGTAATTAATTATAATTAAGTAAGTTAAGAGAAGTTAGGTCGACCAAGACTTATTGGAACATAATTACATTTATTGTTAGTAGGGCGGACGATTGAAACAAAAATAGTCCTACTTTGTAGGCGGTAGAACCCTTCCAGGTTCAATTGATGATAAAATTATGTTTGTACTTATTTTAATTATGGAAGTAATATTTTTGGCGGGAAGTTTTTTAATGCTTTCAAATGAATTTAAACATAACGACCCAAGTCCTATGAATATTTATTTATTATATGGTAAACGGTGTGCTACATCGGGGCGCGTCACTTCGTCCCCAGCTGAAAATACGCTAAGTTTCTCGTGAATTACCACTAAGAGGTATAACTAGAATTATGTGCAAAACCTGGATAGGTTCTACTACCGCTAAACATACAAGCATCGACACCCATCGACCGAAACAGTTCCAGCACAATGACAGCTTCCAACAGCTTACATACAGCTTACTTTTGTCAAATTCTGATCATTTTCAGATCAAAAAAGTCCAAAAAAGCGATGTATTTGAATTGTAAATGACATTCGAAATTTAAATTAAATTTATCCATAGACTTAAGGTGAAATCACACTTGGCCACATGATAAGATGTAAAGCGTTGCGTATTCTAAAACTAGGTGTAATTGTGTCTATGTGTAATAATTTTTAGTCTATGCGTTGATCGTGTTGTCGAGTAATATGGACATGGTTAAATAAATAATCAAAATATAATTTGGCACAGTTTTTTGCCATTTTTACCAAATTTTGACGATGAGTTATAACTAATTTTAAAATACAGTAATGTATAAACATGATTTAATGAGTAAAATTAATATTAATTTTTTATTTGACACTGTTGACAACTGATAACTCAATAAAAAAACTGTCAGTAATGACTTATCTTGGTTGTGTTCGAAAATTGATTATAATTAAAGGTGCATCCATGCAGCAGTTATGTAACATTTTAATATTTCCCATCGTCTATTTCGTTACTCTCCGTTATAGAATTCGGATTTTTTATAGGTATTAGAGCAGCAAACGGGGGTGCAGTTTACTTGGTGTTGAGTGATCACTGCAGCACAACAACTGTAACCTAACTAGAATTGGACCATTGTCCATTTCGAGATCGGTCACAGCTGCGTTACTACTCCTGAGGACTAAGTCGGTCGCATCATTGATCCAAAGCGTGCTGCACCCACACCCTTCAAACTGAATCACAGCTCGCAAAAGTTGCTCGGTAGCAGAAATAGGTGTGGTGGTACCGCCTCGATCGAATCTGGATAGGTTCTACCACCCTAAAAATTATTTACAATATCACATATTTTCATTTACTTGAAAAACCTACAGGTATCGTAAAAATTAAACACAAAAATATATCAAGGTGCCTTTTTTAGATGCCCGCACATAAATAGTATCTTGTGTTATAATTTTATTTATATCCTATTGTATTTTAATTTAATTAGGGTGTACACGTAAAAATATTCTCTCTAAGCGACAATAACAAAAAAGATTATCGGACGAAGAATATTGGTTTTATATTACATACGCGCCCGATCTGATGAATTTTTACAAGTCTATAACAATTTTAATCAACGTCTGACAGTCATAGAGCTACTTTAAAGTTTTTTTTTTAATAAATAATTTAATTTTATCTCATATTAATTTAAACCTTAGCTATATTTATATGTTATAAATGCTAAATAACTGCTGTGTGGGAACCATGTACGGCATACCATAATTAGAATTTAAGTCCTCGTTATCTTTAACACTTTATAACCAACATGAGTCTGATAATGATCCACATTGAACATCATCTATTTCTTTTTTTTTTTTTAATAATATGTGAGAATAATCTAAAATAGAATATTTTTATGTTATTGTGTATTAATGTAATAAAATAAAATGTATCATTAATTATAATAACTTGAACGGGAAAAATGTACATAAACGCTTAAATATGTAAGTCAGTGTGTTGGATAATTGTCGCAGTCCAGTTTTAAAATCATTACATTATTTTAACTAAATTTATTTAGTTTACATTTTTAAATAAATCATCATATTTTATCTTTTATACAAATCATTTAATAAAGCGAAGTTTAGTTGTTTTTTAATACTCTAATATCATTTTGGATACATTTAAAAAAAAACGTCTGTAGCGATTGTCACTAGCAAGTTTCATAAAGCAGTTAATATTTAGTAACAATAAAACAATAAGATTCTGCAATCTTTTCCTAAAATCCCACTGAGGAATTTATTAACTATGTTTATTATTATAATATTTGTTACATGAACATAAATATAATGGTTTAAGATAGAAGATTATAATCACATGGCATGACGAAAGTTGACAGATAATGTTGCTGTTTGAAAATAATCCGTGATTACAAAAAAAAAGTAAAAAATTTATGGCTTAATCAAGATGCCAACATAACGACACTAATTCTCATAGAAATTATTACGTAACTTACTGTTAAATGTCAATTGTTATCAGTGGCCTGCGACATGATTGTACATATTTTATCATTAATTAATACTTCAGCACAAACTACGATAAGTGTGCACAAATGACCTGAAATAGTTGTAATTTTGACGTTTTAATTTTTCGATAATGTCTGCAAAACATCACGCTTTCGCACGAATCAAAGAAACTTAAGCATTAACATTTTTCCGTCTTATTGGATGGTTCATTTTTATACATTATTTCTCCAATTAGCAACAAGCGAAAAATCGTTCCACCAATAGGAATTCGTTTATCGCCCGTGACGTTTGGACAGGTATTTTTAAAATTCGAATGTGAGTCCTGAAAGTTACCGAGATAAAGAACTCTAAAAGCAATGTTATTACAACAAATAATATAACATTGTAATTACAAGGATTATTTCGTAGTAGCATTTGATCTATTGTCCTATTCGACGATTTCTAGTCATAAGATATTGGACTAGGTCAATGTCTTGAGTGTCATGAGCTGTCCAGGCGTACTATTAGGCAGCTGTCTACAGGCTGCTATTGATCGCTCTGTACACCCAGTCATCCATCATCAGCCTTTTGCAGTCCAGTGTCATATATTTCTAAAAGATGGCATCTTCCGCCTGGCTCTGTTATATGAATCCCGAAATTTTAAAAAATATTGTTTTCGATTCGCCATTATTAATGCAGGAGATGCGATTTCCACGATGACTATAAAAGGATTTCAATTTTTTTTAATAGTATACTTTGATGCTGGTAACATTTCAGTTAAAAAAATTTAAACCTGTAAGTACCCTGTTAGAAAGACGTCATAGAATAAAAAATTATACAGTAAGATTTTCTGATTTACTGGTATAAATACGTATGAGCCGGACAAAATTTTCTTTTAAATATTTCATATTTTATTTTATGAGAAATTTCGTCAAATGTACATTTGAAACATACAATATTTTTTTATGAGACTATATGAATTTTTTCCAGCAGGGTTGTTTATATTGACGTAGAAACAAAAATATAAACGCATCGGTTCCCCTAAAAAAAATGATAAATGGACGTGATGCGGTTTCCTTTCATCCACAGTCTACAAGGAACGCCAAATTTGCGAATGACGCCAAAGTACAATTTTTTTTGTAGTATCCGCTAAATCGCAACAGCTTCTTTGAACCTGACCAAAGCAATTATATTAACTTAATTAGATTCTAGATTATAACTAAGGTCGTTAATCTTACGTGAATAATTCTAATAATGAACTGAATCTTCATAGTTTTCATCTTGATTATCTTAACCTAAAACCTGTTTGTACATAATCGAATCTTATCGATTTTTTTAAAATCATTAGTGTTGAACTGTTAATCACAATTGCTCAAATCATTTTAACATAATTAATTAACGGTTTAAAATAATTTTAGGTGTCTAAATAAGCATCTGTAACACATACCGTTCCACCTGGACCTGGTGGAACGTGAAGTTATTTTTCAATATTTTTCTTTTAACACTAATGATGGTCTACGCCTTATGTATGTATTTATAGCATGAAAACGCAGCCAAATTTTTTTTAGCTGTCGATATCTTTAGCCCACTTTATTTAATATGCATAGTTTTTGCACTCCACAAGATAATTTTGTACAAAAAAATAACGCTGATATATTAATCGTATCTAATTTATATCGTACCAGTTTTCATAGTAGGCACACGTTTTTCTATTTCCAAAGTGCAAAGTTGTTTCAACTAAAAATTTGTATTACACATTTCTTTGTAACTCCGATTATATTTTTTCGACTCTTCAACTCGGTTTAAAAAAAGAAAAACAGATTTTTTTATATTTTATATGTTTACTAAACATTACTACTAAAAATATAACAAGTAAATCGATATTTATCAACTTATTTTTTTCGATTGTTTGATTAATTTTAATCGTAACGTCACTAAAACACCATTTTACTCGCGGTACCCGAATCCTAAAATAGAGGGCATCACTATCGCACATGCTATAATCTGTTTGCTAAAACTTTTTATAACTTCATTTGCTTTGCTATTTAATTATTTAATAACTTAGTATGACTGATGTTTATTTGGTTATTTAGTTAACTAATTATATCAAAATTAAAAAACTTCGTTAATGAATCGTCGTGTTGTAGAACTTTGTTTTGTGTGGAAAAATACTTAGGGATACAATATTAAATTCCTGTCTATAAAGAGCTGTCTTTTCGGATACGTTTAATAATGCTAGAAGGTAACTAAATTAAAATAGTATGGCATGGGAATATAGCATGTCCGCTAGCGTCATACCATTTATAACTGGCTCCATTATGTATTACATAATCGTTGTAGACAAACAGGCTGGTCCCTGACTTCTTATAATGTTCTAAAATTAAGTATTTAACCTAATATTTATGAATTATTGCGTAGTTAATTTGGAAATAACTGATGTAAAATAATCAATGAGGTGTAATTGATTGAATTGTTAAATTATTTATGTATTAATCGATGTCCTGATTAAATTATCGTAAATATAACGTGTTTTAATCCCTGGTATTCCATATTATTTTGAACCCAATCGGGATTTACACATTTTTATATACCTCTACGTTATGATCAAACAGAGTCATTACTATATTTATAATAGAACTTCACATATACTCATACAGACACGCGCGCCCACACAGTCACACAACACATACGAGTAATTATTAATACTTATGTATAGCCTACAGAAGAGCGGAGGCTCCTAACACAGGCACTTTAAGCTTAAAAGGAGGCTCTGTCCACTTACTAATGTAAATCTAACTTTTAACGCAAATAAAGAATTATTATTTTTTGTTCAAAGTTTTTCTGTTGAACCAATTTTGATTAATCTGTTTATATTGATACCAACTGTGACTATCTCTATTTGAACATCACTCGTATTTTTAACCAACTTCCAAAAAAGGAGGAGGTCATCAATTCGTCTGTATTTTATTTTTGGGTTTTTTTTAATGTTACCTCAGAACTTTTGACTGGGTGAACCGATTTTGATGATTATTTTTTCATTTGAAAGATGGTGCTTCCCGTGTGGTCCCATTTCAATTTGGTCCAGTTCTGACAATGGCATCCATGAGAAAACCACATAAGTCTTAAATTTGCATTAAGTATGTGTGCGACAAATGGACGAATAACTCAATATCAAGCCAACCGATTTCGATGATTCTTTTTTTATTATGAATCGAGAAGTCGGTTAGTGATCGAGTTTTTTTATTAGTATTAGAGTAGCAAACGTGCATGCAGTTCACCTGGTGTTAAGTGATCACTGCAGCCCAAGACGACTGTAACCGACCTTGAATTGCCCATTCTGAGATCAGTCTTGTCTACAATACTACTCCTGAAGACTAAGTTGATCGCCCAATTTGTCCAAAACGTGATTGAAAAGAATTAATAATAATATTAATTAATGTTCGAAGTTAAGCTAAAAAAGGACGATTAGAGAAAAAAAACTGCAGTTTTGATTACATGATTTTCATTTAATTTAAACCTTACTCACAGCAAAATAATACAACTACATAACTGCATTTACTCATTTAGCACGACTGGAATAGACCCTTCTGGCGCATTTCCTCAAACTCCTTCTCAGCATCGTAAGTCCTGTAAATAAATTTATGATTAAAAATGAATTTTTTTTAATGATGGCAGGTTTATCTCAAACCTGCTTCGCCCATAAATCAACTATTGTTATGGATTAAGGCATATAGAAGATCTGAAGTCTGAAGAAAATAGAAGTCTAAAAATTTGAGCAATTTATTCACAGTTCATCAACTGAATTATCAACACTAGTCCACTATGACCAGCATTGTATAATTCTATTGGTACAAGAATAGGAAACAAGGTGGGTTGTGATCATTGTAGGCCATGATCACTGTAACCAACATCAAAGTGCCCGTTTGTCTAGTTCAGGCTTGGTCACACTGGATTGTACTCCTGAGAGTTGCATTGGTCTTCTATCCAAAGCATTTCGGAATATATACCTTTCAAAATGAAACACTACTTGCATTCACTGCGGAAATAGTTGTAGCGGTGGTCCTAATTCAATCAAGCCTCGGTTGATTCTCTCGTCACTATAATGCCATCGTTATTTCAAGTATGTATCAGCTGCCTTGCAACTTAACAAAAAAGAGATATACCCCTTTTGTCATATTCTTATTGGTGTTAAACCGAATGAAAATAATACATACAATAGTATATAATTAAGTATTGACCTGTAAAATTCAGCATATTTCCTCTTCCTCTCATTACCAACCAACTGTTTGAAGGCGAAACCGGCAATGCCTGCAAGAGTCAGGGAAATGACAAGGTTCTTCTTGATGGTAGAGTGAAGTAGGCCTCGCATTTGGGGCTTGGATACAGTGGACACCGCCTTGTCAGCCATCTAGAATGAAAGAAACATACCATATAATATTAATGACGGCGCTGGGGGCTATAGAACTAAAGTTGATTGATAAAAAATTTGCATCGTGTTTAATCTTTTTTTTTATATTTAAATTTTACATAAATTTGTAGTATGTCCGGAGTGTAACCTAATAAAAAACTTTTTTGGTGACCGACATTGACTAAAACATTGCAAATTTACTAATCTTAAATGATCAGTACCGCGTGAGGTTACGAAAAATTGAAAAAATTGAACTATTTTTTAATATTTACTAATGAAAGATCATTAACAGTTTTGTTTGAAATTTTTTAAACTAAATCATCTAGCTAGATAATTAAAACAGACGAAGTTCCATGTAAATAATCGATTTTGACAACCGTCTTACATAACACCTGCTAATAATTAGATAAACAAATTTATTATAACTAACTCTCACTAAAGATACAATACATCGAAATTAGGGTGTAACTGTATAATTAAGGACGAATAATTACTATAATTTAACAAATCTTACCTTCTTTGTATATCTTTCGCAAATAACAGTAGACCACACTACTACAGAGGTAGATTATCAAAGTTTAGTTTTCTATTGACGTTTATTTTCAACAAAATGTTTTGTCAGACAAATCAAGAAAATGGATCCCATTGGTTAGTTTCAAATATAGACCAATCACAGCGTAGACATATCACAACTTTGTTTTTAAATACATGCATGAGATTTATATGTAATCTGTGAGATATATTCAAAGACTAATTATAGAGTTTAGGCGGGAAAATCTGAAAACCTTGTTTTACTTTCAACAAATTGTTAAGTGATCTACTAATATTTCAAACGTCAAATAATCAGTGAGACATTGTTCATATTAACGCGTGTTAATATTACTAAAAATGAAAAAAGGTAAAATAACGTCATTTACCAAATGTTCTCGAGCAATTTATTAATAATATTGATACTGTCTTACCACATGAACAAAGTCGCGGTCTACGATAGTGCCGGCAAGAATATAGAAAACCAAACTAACAGTGTCACAATTCAATTTAAATATGAATTAGCGAAACGAAGCAAGCAAACCACGAGGATGATACATACGAAGATATTTCTAGTGTGACTATCCTTCACTACACCTGCCTACGAAAAACAAAATAAGTTAATTGCTAGTAATTATTAGCCAGCTATTAGTGACCTATCCCGATTCAAATGGGTCGGTACGACCACCACCACACCTATTTCTGCTGTAAAGCAACTCTTGCGAGTATG
>DWHE01000529.1:0-10088 GCA_018247495.1 Satarupa nymphalis | reverse complement strand
TTATTTATTGTTCTGTTTTGATTTCCTCTTACTACAAAAAGAGATTGATTAGTGGAAGCAACTTCAAATAAATCATAAATATCTGCTTCTCTATCACAAACGGTAACTACCTTAACATTCTTTAATCCAGGATAGTGAGTAGAGTCTTTAAGTGATTCTATCCACCGTATGCTTTCTTTCTCTTCTATGGGAAGAGCGGTATTATGGCATCTTTTTTTCAACTCTTTTAGATCTTCAGCTAAGGGAGGTCTAGTACTAATTTTTTGACCCAATAACCCTATAGGTAGTCCTTCTGTTGTAACTGCAAATGTTGTATGCGTCACTAATCCATGGGTTTTAAAATTAGTTGTTTCAGATTTTAACCTTGCTGCTATAATCCCTAATCCTTTAGTCTTTTTATGATTTTTATATGAAATATAACTCGTATCTTGGATAGCTAAAATAGTTGAATATTCTTTATCTCTTTCAACAGTTTTAATTATATGACTGTATAATATCTTTCTTTCAGAAACGGCATCATTTTGGAAAAATCTATAAGCTGCTTTACTTTGATGCCAATCTTCACAAGCTTGATTTATTGAACGTTCAGGCGATTCAGCAAGACTATTAACTATTTTTAAAAGCCTCCTACTTAATCTTATATCACCAAAATCAACAATTCCCAATTCACTTTCTGCCCATTCACCAGTTGAGGTACTTATATTTCCTTTCATAATATATTCCATTTTTAGACCATAGATCTATTTATAGTAGAAAGTTAAATTAGTAAAATAGCAGCTTTTCATCATTTATAGATTTATGGGTAATAGTAAGGTTTTGAAGTCGAGTGGGGAGAGGTGACTTTCTCCACTTAGATAACACACTTACCTGTTTTGGGTTGCTAAACATGGTTATATTGCTTAAGATCTTAATAAAATATTGCTAAATTAATATTATCTAACTCGGAAATAACAGGAAAATTCATAACAGTTTTTATCCCCAATAGAATGAAATCCTTTTTATTGGTATCGTCCTTTTTGTGAAAAATATTCTTAACTTCTCTACCACTTTTTCTGGCTAAGATTATTTCTTGATTTCTTTCTACTTCCTTTGCAGACATGTTCTTAGATTCAAGATTGCTTTTAATCCTGACCACATTAAAAATTACAGGACTAGGAGACTGAGTGAAGGTTTTAGTAATTTAAAATCAAAAAATTCTACCATCCGATCTTATGTAAAATAGTATTTTATATAAATTTATTGAATGTAATATATATATTGATAAGTAAATTTCTAAGTATGTATAAAACCAGTTTACTTATCAACATACACACTTACTATAATTTGTACACCTCTACACAGGTCGCGAATAGAAAATATTTTTTATTCCACAACACAACTTAAGATTCAATTTTTATAATCTTCTTGTTGAATTACAAGACGCCATCTTTCTGTAGATAAAATTTCACAACTTCAGAGATAAACAGATTAATATCTTTGTGACTCCTTCGGTTGACTACTTATTGTTACACTACTCAAATAATGATTAGGATTATCATCTGCTTTGCTATTATCCTCTGACAGTTGGCTTTTCTGCCTAATGACAGCAGTCAAAAGATATTTTATTAATTGCTTCATAGAAAACTTAAGTTCTTGGCTACGTTGGTGTTCTGCTTCCTTAACTTCTCGATTTGAACCTTCAAAAGGAATTGCTTTGGTTGCTTGTACTACCTCTTTCACATTTTTGCTATTTTGCAAGTTATCAAGGTATTCTCTAGCTGTTATGCTTACTTCTTTTTTATCTAAATAATCCAGAAATTTTTCGCTATTTAACTTCATATCAGCATTAATGAGCAATGGCACGCTACCTTTTACATTAATTTTAGTCCCAAAGTCATATAATTGCACTCTGGATACTTCTTGACCATCAATTTTAATAAGACCAAGCTCTTTATCCTGTTCCGCAAGAAGTTCTCGTTCTGTTTTAATTTCTCTTGTTAGGGTTTGCTTATCTTCATCATCTAATAGATCATTAGCTTGATTAATATCAAAGTGTTCAAGGAGAAAGCCTTTTTCTCCTATTTCATAGCTGGCAAACCCCATTCCTTTTTCCACAACTTGTATAAGCTGATCAACGCTTTTTAGTTCAGAAACAAATGCTGTATTGCTATCAAAATACGCGTAATTATCACTCATTCTGTAAATGGCTACAACATGATTACTTGTTACTAAGTGAAGAGCAAAATCACCATTAATTTTAGCTATATAATTTGATAAATCACTAAGCACTTTACAACCCCTACTATGAGTTAAGCTTGAAGGCAAAGTACTTGTAACACAATCTGCCTGCTCTTCAAAATTACTAAGCAACTTACTAAAAGTAAAAGCCTCTTTTTCTTCCCTTTTCGATATCTGCTTACCTTGAGCTATACGCTCATAAATTTCAGATGAAGTTTTTAGATTATTTAAAAGTGATTTGTTTTCGTGTAAAGATAAAGCTTGAGATAAACCACGGGTAGTTGCTACGCATTTACCATTAACATTAACTCCTCGCTTTTCAAAAGAAGGCAAATAAAGGCCTTGTTTCACTAATTCAATAGATACATTTGGAAAGCTGCTAGATACAAACTGCAAAAGCGCTGCCTGTTGCTCTTTATCAAAATGTAATGACTGTACATGAGATAATGTTAATTCTAAGTACTCTAATAGTAGTTCACGTATTCCATTTTGATTTTGAAGTCGTATAGTGCCTCTAATCAATGGATCATTGTCACGACTTTGTCCAGCATTAGTACCAGTGTTTCGAAATTCTCTTGAGATTTCTCTTCTCAGATCTTGAAAGTACTGTTCATTTCTAGGAGGATTTTGATCATCCTGATTATTCAAGCCTGGAACATTTAACGTAAGACGGCGACGCATCTCATCCAACATACCTAGACCCCTTTCTCCAAGGTTATTATTTCCTTGTAAAACTTGATTGATATCTCTGGCATTTTCCAAAGCCCACAAGCCACAATTGTGATTATCTCTTTGTTGTACTAACAAATTACCTTGCTGATCAGCAAGAATGTTATGGATATTAGCATTATTAATACCACTATCTTCTAAAGCTAGTCTAACATCATTTGGAATACCGCCACCAGCTGAGTTAGCATAATAACAATAATAATTCTCATTTTGGTAAACAATAGTTAATGTAACCCAATGAACGTTACCTAAATTAACAATTAAAGTTAATATCCTTCTTTCACCATTTTCTCCACCACGAAGCCTTTGCAGATTTTCACGTACCCATTGATACTCTTGACGTACTACTTGCCCATCATCATCACGTCGCTCTGGCTCTGTTATCTGTGCTTCTGAAGTTATTGCAAACAATTGATCATTTTCAACATTAAAGCCATACCTTCTTGCAGCATCAAATACATCACGGTGTTGAAGCCAATAATGATAATTAAGATTATCTGTTGCAAAATCTAATGTAAGTATATCATGTACATTTTCTAGCTGATCAAAATTACCATTTGGATTATTTTGAATATACGCATTTATTAGTTGTAATACTTGTTCTTGATTACGAGCAGCTCTTCTTGGTTCATAATGACGATTAATTTTATGTATATAAAGATTTTCTGGAATAGTTATAAGTTCTTCCGCTCTCTGTGCAGCTAAATTAAGTACAACAGGACAGAAAACTATCTCATCTTCAGAAGTAATAGGCAAATATCCTCTTTGTTTGCTCATCAATTCTGTTATTCTGTACCTTGCCTCGTTTTGCTCCTGTTCTACTTCTTCTTCATTATCAGCAAATCCTAATACATATACAATTGGGTGAGTATCTGAATCATTCTCTGTAGGTTGCCTTAATAATAGGAGATCTAATCTATGCTCTGCAACTCTTGTATTTGCTCGCTCCACTATTCCTCCTACCATTCTTATATCGGAACTATATGTTTGACCTACCTTGTACCCAGCAATCACTTTATCAGGATTGTCACAAGTATAAAATACACCATGCAATATAGACCGAAACTTGTCCTCGCTATCTACATCTATTATTGCATTACCATTCATATCTTCTGGCATTAATACTCTGGAAATAGCCGTAAATAGTTCTCCGTGCTGAGCACCATCTTGCCAGTCATCATTCATAACTCCCTCTAAAATACCATGTACATTTTCAGCATTGGGAATTTCTACAAGCTGATCACCAAGCAAATCACCTCTATTCCCCAGCAGGTAATCTTCCGGTGTATTAAATCTAACTGCATTAGAATTTATTCCAGATCGATCATTAAGTGTGTATGTCACTACACCCACAGCAGCAATATTATCTTGTGGTAAACGGATTGCCTCTAGTTGTATATCATTGCTGGCTCTAATATGAAGTATAACTACATCAGAATCTTGAGCATGCAAGACCATAGTTAAAACGCTTCTTCTTAAATTCTGATTATTGTATCTAAATATGTATTTTGTTACATATGCTTCATCATCTTCTTCTAGTCGTACAGGGTGTATATCAAAAGCACTACTCCCAAAAGCAAAACCAGTCATATAATCAAATCTCCTATCGCGATTACCTTCATCTATTGGTATTTCGCGTGGAAGATGATGTAGTAAAAAATTTCTAGTTTCCTCTTGAATTTGTCTGTCTTGTCTATTTCGTACACGCTCAAATAATTTTTCTACTAAAGGAAATCTATCCTGTTGAAGTTCTACTGTATCAACACTAAAAGGATCTAGATCTATATATGGATTAAAATTTAATCCAACACAAACAGCATATCCTGATTCAGTATGAACAGGTATAAATGAAGAAGTATGTAATCTCTTAGCATTACCTCTAGCGCGATTTAATGCAGCACCAGAAGGCGTCCTCCATCCAATAACATTAATAACGATAGGAATGTTTTCTCTCTCTTCTTGACGATGTACAAGGAAAACAACACATGAATTTTCAGTAGACAAGTCAAGGTCAATATCTATCGTGTGGAGATGACTAAAATTTGCTAAAAACCCTAATAAAAATCCGTGACCCTCAAATTCTTGATTGCGATTTCTAATATCACTTTCTAGTCTGTCTGCGTAACGACGATAGATTCGAGTTATGTATGGCAAAATTTCTTCGTACATTCTATCTCTTACATCTTGCCTTTCGTTTCCTGCTATCATCTCTATAAAATTGTCAATTCGTTGTTGACCTGGTGCTACTTGTGCAAAAGTAATGATTCTATCAAGTCCTTGCCTTATTCTGGCGCGTCTAAGTCCTGCCGCAACTCTGTCATGTCTATCAAGTCTTCTTATTTCTCGTCTTAAGTGACGAATGTTCACTCTATGATCATGTAAAATTTCTCGTCTAATATAATTAACCTCAGATGCTGAATATTCGCCAAATTCACTTCTACCTTCATGATCTTCTTCACGAATCACTTCAAATACTGTTGAAATTCTCTCTCCCTGACCCTTGCCCTTTCCATGCATGCATACTTTGTATTGCTCAAAGCTTAGGTGTTCTTCCATTAAATTTGGATTTTGCCGTCTAATCTCTCGCACTAGAGCATCTCTTTCCCTTGTACTGAACCTTAACCCATCACTATTAGGGACGTCAGAAATGCTGTAACATCTTACAACCTGCTGTCCGTCAAGATTACGAGTCAAAACAGCAACTTTTAGGTTTCCTGTATTTCTATTTCTGCCTGTACGCGGATTAACACCATGATTATCAAAACGAAAATATACTTTTTCATCTGTTCTTAAAATTCCAGCATCATGTGCAGTAGCAAACATACTAAAAAAGAATATAGGAAGGAAACGACCTACACCCACATGATGCAAGAAAAATGGACAACGATCTAGAAAAGACTCAAATTCTCGTCTAAAACCCTCAAGATCTCTATCTACTAAACTTCTCACTAAAGACGCAAAACACCTCTCTATTTACTAGGACCAGAAAAACCACTTACATTGATGAAAGACTACTTATTACCACTAGGCGTAAAGGGCTTTTTCCTCTCAGGAGAACCAGAAGGACTCACATCAGGAGATTCAAGCTCGGACCCTGGCCCATCACCAGAAGCATCATGTCTTATGGGAGAACGAGAAAAACTGGGATCTTCAGCTTCTACTATTACTCTGGAACCACCATTCCTAGCAGGTAAGGGTTCTCTCTCTAACTTAGAAAACAATAACTCTTCTGCTAACTTGACGTAGTCCATACCTTCCTTCTTTCCTTCTCTGCCACATAATCTAAGATTTTCTATCATGACTTCTTTAAAAAGTGAAAACTTTTCAGGAAAGGAATCTCGAGCAAATAAGATTATATTTTTTATTTCTTCTTTCTCTATTTCTTCTTTCCCATCAGGCTTACAAACATCTTCTCGTTTCCAATTGACTATTAATCCTGCAAGCATACCACTTATGTGAACTGTATAATTAGAAGTATTAACAGCAGCCTTTTTGTATTCACTCAGTCTATCACACTCCCAAATCTTCATAATAAGAGATCTTGCTTGAACACTTGACTCAGGATTTTTCAACATTACATTTGAAATTGATGAAAGAAGAACTTCATATTCTCGCTGTGAGAATATCTTGTCCGAATGATCTCCTTGTTCTAAAAGTCCTCTATAACACCAGCACTGCATCAAATCATGAACTGTATCAAAAAAACATGAGTCTATTAATTCAGCAAGAAGAGCATACACTCCCTTATCTTTTCGTAGCAATCTTTGTAAAAGAACGCCTTTATCAGTTATGTTATTTACACAAAAATCTAAAATAGGAGCATCTTTCTCAACAGATTGAACGCGGGACAGAGCAAGAATAGCTTCTGTGAGCTTCTTTTCTTTATCTTCTTCTTTCAACAGATTATAAAAATACTCTACTCCTTCACTCCACTTAAGTTTTACAGCACTGTCAAAACCCTCTTCTGCATTACTAGGTTGCTTTAATTCCCCAGATTCTTTATCGATCCAGAAGTTAAATACATCACCATTTCTCTTCATACTACCTAACAGGGATTTTCGTACGTATTCGTTAATTTCAGTTTCAGTTTTGCCTTTAAATGCACCAGAAGGAACCCTTTTTTTATAAGCTTTAAATCTTTCTTCAAAGAGCTGATGGATTTTATCTACCACACAGTAACTACAAGCCATCTCGTATCTGCGGAGTGGATTATCTATTCTTATGCGAAGCGAATTATCTCTTTCATCTATTTTTTCTTCAGTAACCCTTTCACGCAAAAAAGTATTATTTAACCTTGTACCTGGCTTGTCTTTATCTAACTTTACCCAGCAACCTTCATCTTTGAATATGAGGCACAAAAACTCCAGCTTATCATCCTTAAAGCATTTTATGTGATCTACATAGGTCTCGACCCACCTTTTAATAGCTAACTTCCTTCCAGCCACAATGTCAGGATTTTCGTGTTTTATCACATCTTGTAGTTTTTTAAGTACCGCAGCGTGACGCTCTGTTTCTATTGGCATTTAAACCTCCCTATATCATGAAAACAACGCTATGGTACTAAATTTGTAACTAAGTTACAATACCTAACTACTCCAAAAAGACCTATTTTATATACAAATAGGCCTGGAGAGATATGTCTGGAATTATTGGGTATCTTCTGGAAATCTTGATTTAACAGCTACCACTAAGTTTTTTTTGGAGACCATAGGTGATGCACTTTTTGACATTGCGCTATTTATATTCCCAAGAATAAGGTCAATAGATATGTTGTTTTCAGAAGTATATTGATACAATTAACCGGAGAAGTGCTGGTGGCTTTAACTAAGTGGGTTTTAACCTCGCTCTTAAGTTCTGTTCAGCAGTATCTGCTCTGTTACGTTAATGTTAGGTAAGGTTATGGTTGTAAATACAAAATCCGATCAGCAGAGTGGTGAAGAAGATCTATATACTGTTTTGGGGTTTAAAGGAAAAGGAGATTTTCAAGACAAGATGAACAATATATTTAGTAATGATAATAAGGAACTTAAAAAACTACGGGACAAACTCTTTGGTAAATTAAAAAAGAAAATAATGACTGATGAAAAGAACAACCAGGCAGCTAAGAACGTTAATGATCAAATCACAAAGTCTAAAACTACTGAAAGTAAATTAAGTAATTTACTGGAATTTAAAAAACAGCTAGAAGCTTTTCTGAAGGATCAAGATAATCACGGTATTGTGTTTAATGAGATTGACTCTGTAAGTGTTGCCCCAGTTGTTGAAGTTAATGGTATAAATCCAAAATGGAGTAAGATTAAAAAGTTAAAAAAAGCTCAACCTCTCACCTCTAACAGGCAAGACTTTGAAAACGCTCTAGGGTACATAAAACCAAAAGAAGAAGTTATGGGGATTACATTAGAGGAGCTTAGTGAATACAAACAAAACTCTGTTAAGATTTTTCTACTGAACCATGTTAATTCATGCAAGAATAAAAGTTCTCAATTGCATTCTGGGGTAGAAGAAGCTACGGCAATACTATCAAGTGATAAGCTGAGGATTTTCTACGATGAGGCAGTAGAGAATAAGGTGCTACAACCGATATTATCTTACGGAGGATATAAACAAATATATGACGAAACGAACTATGCAAAAAATGAATCTCATGTTATAACCGAAAGGGAAGAACTTGGAAAGAACGTTAGAACAGTAATGGAGGTGAATCGCTTTATGAATGAAAGCAGTAGAAAAGATCAGAAAAATGGTACTAGTTCAACAGAAACTTCTACAAATTATAGACAAGAGCAAGTTGCCTCTAGTGATGATAGAACACTTTATAATAGTGATATACCTTCACTAGGTAGATCGATTGAGAGCAGCCGAAGTCGCCTGTTCATGCCATTTGGAGCTTCTGTTGATACGAGTACCCCGATTAAACCCCCTGCCAATCCATCTAACCTAGTTACCACTGGTGAGGATTATACTAGTAATGCAGATCTGAGTAATGAGTTCGGCGTAAGTGGCATGAGTAAAATTGTTGCGCCTATGGAGGTAGTAGTAAGTAATTTGGTAAAAATCAAAGAAATCGCAGAACAGCAGAGTAATACTTCACTAAGTAAAGAAGCAATAGATCTTGAAATAAATATGCGAGTTTTGATAGATGTTGTAGAAGGAGTTTTCAGAGATTGTAATAACGGATCAGCACAAAATTATCCTAAAAACATGCCTATTGAATCAGGATTGAAGGTATTGGAGCAGATGAATGAATCTTTAGATGAAAAGGTTCAAGAGTTACAGAAAAAAGTAGATGAGCTTGAAGAGGAGAATAAGGGTTTTCTAGACAAAAATGATAAACTTAAGGAAAAACTTGCTACAGCGAAAGAAGAAAAGCAATTGCTATTTGATGAAAAAGAAAAGATGCAGGAAGTTATAAATGGTCTGAATGAGAACAATCAACGATTAAGGCAAAAAATAAATGGGTTAGAAGATGATTATGAGTATGTGCTCAGAGCGGAAAAGACAAAAGGAGAAACCAAAGATTCGTGTATACAAGTGGAGAATGCAGATATACCGGAAGGAAAAGCTGAGTTACGTGAAGACTATGAAATTAAAATATTAAAGCTGCAACAAGAGATAGATGCAAAAGGGACACAATGTAAGAGATTGCTATTAGCAAATAGTATATTACGAAGAAATATAGAACGATTAGAAGTCATTGAAGAATGCTTGAGTATCGATCCCTCACATTTTTGCTCTGGAGAAAATTTGTATAATGAGCTTATTCTAACTAATGAACAGCAGGAAAATCCTGATATATTAATCCGGGATGAGATGGATTCAAAAGTTGTCACTGAGTCTGTGGGTGTTAATGTAAAACAAGGTTATAGTAAAAGGACTAGTAACCTATCTCGAGTCTCTGAACAAAGTTCAGCAGTAAAATCTCAATTCTCAGAAGCAAGAGCTCAGAGTAGAAAGCAAATAATTTATGCTGCTTCTTCTTTTATATTATCTGGAGCATTTGCTGTTGGTATAAGTTTAACAACGTCTCATTTAGGAGTATCTATTACACTTGCTTTTACTGCATTGACTTTCCATAAGATGGTACAAGCCTCCACCTTCTAGGTGGAGAAACTTTAGTTTGTCAATGTCATAACTGTACTTTA
>DWHE01000528.1:0-10090 GCA_018247495.1 Satarupa nymphalis | reverse complement strand
CTCTATCTATTTAAAAAAACCGCATCAAAATCCGTTGCGTAGTTTTAAAGATTTAAGCATACATAGGGATATAGGGAGGGAGAAAGCGACTTTGTTTTATACTATGTAGTGATGATAAAAAGAGTATATAATAATTATTACACACAAGTTTAAACTTTTGTTTCA
Source organism: Satarupa nymphalis (assembly GCA_018247495.1). Classification (NCBI taxonomy): domain Eukaryota; kingdom Metazoa; phylum Arthropoda; class Insecta; order Lepidoptera; family Hesperiidae; genus Satarupa; species Satarupa nymphalis. The sequence continues at coordinate 9,925 of DWHE01000528.1, read as the reverse complement.
TTTCTGGACAAGTGTAACCCGTCATAATTATAGCTACAGGTAGGTACACTGTTCATATTAGCATAGTCGGCAACACGAACATACAAAAGATCTAGCTTGCCTAAACAGGTTTTATTTTAAAAAACAAGTTAATTATTATATAGTAAACTTTTTAGTAAATCGGAGTAATTACTGTATTAGCTGTTAGTACGTTTATAACTGTTGGCCACGACTTCGCCAGCATAGATTTATTTATTTCCATTTTCCCATGGTAATTCACAAACTCTATTTCATCTTTTTAAGTGATATATTTCTGATGTATATTATTTGGGGGCTGCGGCCAATTTTATGCGTCTAAGGAATACAACTAAAAGTTTTATATTGTAGATTATTTTATTAGAAAGACCCAAATTATTTAACGAAACCACGTTCACGGACGTCGTAGAGATTAGGACGCAAATTGCAATGTAGATGCATAGATTTAAAACAAAATAAATATTTTTGGCCTCTTAATAACTCTCCGACCCAGAAACTATCTGTTCGATTATTTATAAGAATTGCAAACATCATACACAAATAAATGTGGGAAGCACATTTCTATTATTATACTCTTTGCCTATGTGGATTGTGGAATGTTGCCATGCCAAGCAATCAGCTGAGCTGTCAAGTCAGCTAAAACAATATCTTCACATTTTACGTAACAATCTTTCATTGAAATGTACGCTCCAAGTATTCAGTATAAACATATAAGACGTTGCTCCGATTAAATCATAACAAAGTATCGTTAATATTCACCAGTGTATACATACCTTATGTGGCTGTGTTTAAATTTATTGTATAATACTCGGTGTATAATCGTGCATAGTAAATTAATCAGTTAACCTTTGTAGAGGTCGGATCATCTTCTTGTGTATGAGTTTCCGTTTTCTACGGTCTGTATTGTAACAAACAACTGATATTGTGTAGTGTGTACACAGTTGTTGAACGAACTCAACGTAACGAACAGTATCGATCGAAGTGTAAGTACCGCTTAATGTCAACCGCCAACCAGTTTGATGCTTAAATCTTTGTCTTAAACGATGTGTTTATTTGATTAAAAGCAAATACCAGTGATATATTATTTTTAAAATTTAAGTGTTAGGTTAAAGGTCCTGGGAGTGGAAACTAGAGAGAGTGACATTTAGAGTAGTGTCATTGATTACAGAAAATGTCATCGATGAAGATGGTGATAAGCCGCGCCAGTCGCGTTTTGTCCAGCGGAGTGGCGAGTTCAGAGGCGGAACTCGCATTATTAATATCGCGAAACAATCTCACTAATATCAGGACCATGGCTTCTAAAGCTGTAACCATAGATAACATCAATCCAAATATTTTGAAACTAGAATATGCCGTGCGCGGGCCCCTTGTCATTCGGGCGGCGGAAATTGAAAAAGAGCTTGAAAAGGTAAGCACTAGTCAAATTAAAATAATGAGGATGTCGAAATTAGTTCAAATCTGCTTTACGGACTATTTCTACGAAATAATTGATACATAGGAGTAAATGTTCAGTTCAAGACTTTAATTTTGCAGGCACTTAATTTGTTAATTGGTAAAGCTTTAAAATTATTTGGTGTTTATTCGACATACAGTTCCTGTAGTTTTATTTTACTTACTTATCCCATTACCATCATTGAAACAGGTGTTTTCTGCTATGCATTCAGATTTCACAACGATTGTTTATAACATTTATCTACACTACATCATCATTACAATATACAATTATTCTCAAAATTATTTATTGGCTTCTTTTTTTACGTTAATGTTTTTTACAATGGCAAGGAATTACTAACTTATCTTCAGTTGAAACAAAATAATATTCCAGTATCTTTCTATTTGAAAACTTCCATAACATTGCCATTGTGATTTAAAGATAAGACTACCAATCTATCAATGGTGTTGTTACAAACCTTTTGCATAACTGTGCAGTTTGTATACTGAGTGTACATTAGTTGGAAATACATACAGAGTAATTTATTTTTAGTCACCATATGTTTGTGATATGAATATATTGGAGAATGTCCCAACCAAGGTCGGGCCGGAAAGGTTTACAGTCTAGTTACTATCCATAACTCATTACACAAGTGCTGAAAATAAACAGTCTCAATGGATGTTTGCAAAAGAGGTCTAGATACACTGGTTTTTAGGATTTTTGCCGTAAAATATTTGTATCTGAATGTGTTCTTATACATGTAAGTATGAGTTACACTGAATACAACTTCCTATTAACCACTGTAATGTTTAGTTCAGTTGGTTAAACTGTTCATCAAATGTTAATCATCTTCAATAGGATAACACGTCTGCATTAAATGTTATGTAGGAGCTAATTTTACAGTTATACTACATTATTGTTTGAACATAAGAATTGTTTACTTTTTCATTTAGGAAGAGTGTTCCTCAGAGTACAATCAAATATAGAAGTAAAGGTGCTTGTCAATACTACCAATAGGCAGGTATACTTAAGTTTAGTAAAACAAAAAAATAATCTTTTATTATTTTTTTTTACAATTTTTGGTCCGGTAATCTCAATTTATATCTAATGCCAGTATCTTTTTTCCTTTCAATGTAATTAGTTTTAAAAACTAGAAGTTAGGTTTTCTTAACATTGAAGAAATACATTGGAAAACAAGTTTCATTAACACTACATGGACTGTCTTAATATATTAGGACTATAATAAAATATTAATTCTTGTCTTTTAATAATATCTATCTAATTATATTTATCTCATTAAGATGTAGGTGTTTATCATGTGTATGGTGGTGTAACCACTTAACTAATTTACATAGCGTTAAGTTGCACAATATTGTAATCACAGAAACTGATAACACTGGTTCTAACAAATATGATAACAGAGTTGGACTTATCCAGTTGTCTGTGGTTCAAGTTAAGGCGCTTGGCTATAAAATGTTTTTACATTATCTATGGGCTACATTGAATGGGATGAATCTGAATTAAAATGTAATCAAATACTTGGTTCAATACCATCGAAAAAAATTACAATGTGACCTAGCCTTTCTATAAATTTTTAGTGTGTTATTGTGATATGAAATCAGAATTAACTGAAAGAAAGGAATCCAAAGGTAGGATAGTGGTTTCTGATGGGATGCTAACCTAACCTGCACCACCAGTGTACTGATCTAACACTGTGTTAACTGCATCCCTTCTTCCTATTTCTATTATTTAAAACAATCAAAAAAAAAATTCCATACACTCTCTGCTCTAAACTTTCCTACATTATATTGTACCACATTAATAGTTATCAAAGCTGCAGTGGAGTGGAACAGTTGTTATTTCACACCTCATGCACCTGTTCTGTCATGACTGTATGCCTATGGTATGTAGAACCAATAATGACACAGGTATTTTTAGGCAATCATATAATTTTATATTAATAACGTACATCATAGAGGTCGGCTATAACTAATTTTGTGTTTACTGGTGTGGGATTAGTTACATAAGATTGCATTTTAGTGGTCTAAGTAGACTACTTAGACTTGATAAACTGATGGTTGCTATTTGCGCTTACGAAATAAATTGTTTACCAATTCAAATTTACATGTATGGAAACTGAAGTACCAGCTTGCTTTTGCAAATAATCAGATTGGAAAATATGAAACGACCGTATTGCTTTTGACTTTATCGGTTTATTTGATTACATTTATCAGCTACGATCAAACCGTAACTGATAATCCGAACACGAGCTCGTTCGTGGACGTCGCGACGCGCCGCTCGGAGTGCGAGGAAAGGAGTGTCTATGCAATCTTCGTGATGAAAGGTTGAGACCATTGAGGTGATCCTTAACTTAACTGAAGGTTTTCGCCTCTGTCCAATGCGGTTCAGAGGACGGGTCGAACGACTGCGTTTAATTTCTGAAGCTCTCTCATGGACTCGTTTATTTGAGAAAGTTTAGTTTGTGAGGCAAAATCTGGACCTAGTTATTTAAAAGATAAGAACACCATTTACACCGAAGAGTATTACAGTTAGTAATATAGTTAGTTGTTATTGTTTTAGAATACTACTATTAATGTTGAGCTGCCAGTTTTATTTATTGTAGCATATTGTAGCAACCCGTGTGTACACGGGTACTCGGGGCTACTACATCGATCGAATTTTTTTATAATAGATTTTTTTATTCGATAGAATTTTTTTATAATAGCTTTTTTTTATTGGTTTAAGAGTAGCAAACGGTCATGCAGCTCAACTGGTGTTAAGTGATCACTGCAGCCCATGCCAACTGTTACCAACTTCGAATCCGACTATTGTCATTAATTTAAAACTATCGTACTCGACATATATTATATTTGTGAATGAGGCCGAGAGGCGTGGATGGCGTATGTCATATATTTTTATTGATTCTTGTTGCAGGGCGCCACAAAACCTTTCAAGAAAGTGATCAGAGCGAACATCGGCGATGCGCACGCGATGGGTCAAGTACCTATCACTTTTATCAGGCAGGTCTGTTGTCGGCTTTCATAAATTATCCATAAGAAATAAGAAATTATGTAATAGTTATAGTGCTTCTGACCCTGATCTGTGCGGAGACGTCACGACGTGAAGGATACGACGCGGTTTGTGCGGTCGTTTTTATTACTGACGGGTAGGACGTTACGTGAATTTCCTTTATCGACTTCTCGGTGTGCTGTCACAAAGGTTAAAATTTAAAATAGTTTAATAAGTGTTGGTAGTATCACAAGGTACGTAGGCGTGTGTATATGCTCCAGTGAACGGTAAACATCAGAAGTAACGCAAGTTCCTGTCGTAATTATCGATTTTGTAATGAAGTCACCGGTGCAACGGTACTGGCGTTACTCCGTAACAGTACTGCTGATGATCTGTAACGATTCGGAACGTTGCTATAATAGGGTGACTAGGTTTTTTTTTTTATTATAAAGACTCCAAAACAATTTTAGAACGTAGTCGAATCTCTTCAACGTGAACCGTATATGTCTGCGGCAGAGTACGTGTGTGTGTGTTATTGATTTTAATGCGGCGACCGAGCGGTCGGTCCCGTGATTGATGGATAGAGGAAAAGTTTTAGCTGTATTTTTACTGAAATTGATACACTTGCCGACAGATAAGCCCTATATTTCCTCTACGGTACGTTTGAGAAGAGATACGATCTACAGGCATCATTTTACGTTATTCTTGAGCTTCGAGGGTAATGACGAGTAGACTGATGTTAAATGATGCTTTACGTACCGTCACGTATATTATTTCTCGAGCCTCGTGACTAATAACGCGTATAATAATGGCGGGCGCATCGTTGTCGCCAGTACCGCATCAATGCCAAGGTCGTACCTCTGTAGTCAGTTAATTCGCTTACATAACCGGTCGATGGTTTAGTGATCGCGTGACGTGATGTAAATGCTATTCTCGACAAGTGATACTCTTGTAAGAGTGGAGAAGGGAAGTCAACCGGTTGTTGTATGCATCGTAGCTGAAGGTTTTCGGTTATAAATTATCTCGTTTCATGCGTCGGTCACGCGGCCCACACGGCATACAGTTTTGACAGGTTAATTTTTCAGGTGCATAAATGAAGCACTCGGAATCGTAACATCGTACTGTTCAATATAAACGTCGCTTCTTTACTTAGTTGATCGGTAATGCGCGAGCGCGGGTCCAAGCCCGCCCTTCGTATATTGTCGTAGGGTATATCTTGCTCGTTGGTTGATTTCCTCGTAGCTTGGTGAAGAGTTTTACAGGTGGTAGAACCTATCCAGGTTAGACCGGGGCGGTACCACCACCACACCTATTTCTGCTGTCAAGCAACTTTTGCGAGTTGTGTTTCAGTTTGAAGGGTGTGGATGCCGGCACGCTTCGGATAAATGAGGCGACCGACTTAGTCCTCAGGAGTAACGCAGCTGTGACAGATCTCGAAATGGACAATAATAAGATTCGAAGTTGGTTACAGTTGTCATGGGCTGCAGTGATCACTTAACACCAGGTGAGCTGCATGCACGTTTGCTACTTTTACAACAATAAGTTAATTTTCATTAAATGCAACGAGGCGCTATTGTATCCAAGTACTTGTATGATTACTTTAGATAGCTCTTCCACCGTTGCGTGCCTTTTAAACATGTTTTTCATGTCACTTATAGTCTTATTAAATATATTATAAGTTGCTTGGAAATCAATAAATTTAAATATAAATACACAGACACAAATTAAAGTATTTCGATATTTAGAAAATTGGTATAATTTCATCGTTTCAGGTGATAGCGTGTGTAACACTCCCGGAGCTAATAGAAAAGGGGGGATTCCCCGAAGATGTCAAACAGAGGGCGAGAGATATTCTCAACGCGTGCGGGTAAGTAGCACAGTCGGGGTATCGTTGTTGAAACGTCATCTTATTATCAAATTGAGAACATGGAGAGGTAGAGATGATCATTCATGGGTATCGTACATTTTAAAGAAATGAAAAACACCGACCACATGCACCTATTTGTTCAAATATGATATTTTCATCGCACAAATTGAAGGGAAATATTACATTTTGAATAAAAGAATTAAATCTGTATTAAGTATATTATTGTGTTAATGTAAATAAACATTCGCATCGAGGACGCGTGTTGCCTGATTAGTGAAAACAATCATGTTAATAGTCATAATTGTAGATGAATTCAAATAACGAGGCACACCAGTACTGACGCTAGCACTACAAATATCTATGAAACGGCGAGACCTAGGCATACGCCAACGTATCTCGTAAAATTTAATTTCAATCTATTGAAAATATTCGTACTTCCTTTTTTGAGCAGCTGAACTTAATATCTTTTATCTGATTCATTACATTTTATCGATAGACGTGTGGATACATCAGTCAATGAAATCTTTTGTCGACATCGGTCGCCGTCCGCTACCTGCATCGTGTACATTGTAGTTCTGTCTGTGCATCACTTTCGCGTTACTTCAATGTTTATTGTATTGTTATCCGTTTTTGAAATTATTAAGGTCATGCTTTACTCCATCAGTCCTAACGCGTCGATTATTATCATTCATACCAATTTCGTTAAGTGTAGCCGTGACACTTTGTTATTTTTATTTTGTATAATTTTAAACGTCTTATTTTTTTAGTTTCGTCCACATTACAATAATAAACTCGATCTAACAGTTTTTTAAGATTTATTGATTACGTTTGTAGGTAGTTTGAGAATAGTTTTCAGGTTAAGCGATGTCCTCGCCGTGTAACTAGCGACGATGTGTAGCGATTGCAATACAAACGGGTCGAACTAATTTTTGTTGGGACCGATTCGTGTTTTGATTTCAGAGAGCACGTATACCTTTATATGAACTTCTGGTGCACGTCCACGCTTGCGACATTGTGGTCAGCTTTGAAGTCTACAGGATTTTTGATTTGGACAAACTATTGTTGTACAAATTATGCTCCTACTTATATAAATAAAAAATCTCATCTTGAGACTGGTTTAACATTAGGAACAATCATTTAGTATTCATTATAATTGCCGGTTCAGCGCATGCGAGTCACGCTTCAAATAGGACCGTTTATATACTTTTTTGGTTTACTCTTAAATGCAACCCTTCTGATATGGTCCGGATACGACGTGCCCGGCCCGTCATTCATTCTACTCTCGACGCCATTGTTAGTGACGATGCGATCCGAATATCCGTTGCCAAGTCGAGTCATCGGGCTACTCTTCCATTTACTCTACCCATTAAAGCCACTCTCTTAAATTACTCCTGCATCCGTGTTACCATGTGAAAATTCATCTGGAATAACTCGGTCCACGTGTAGCGTACTCGGTACGAACGGTTATGGATCTATGCGTGCGCGGTGTCGCGAGCCCGTGCGCTAGTTGAGGGCGCGCTGTGTCGGCAGCGGCCGGTCGGTGGGCGCGTACTCGGCCTCGCACGGCATCGAGCTCATCCGGCGCCACGTGGCCGAGTACATCGAGCGGCGCGACGGACACCCCTCCGACTGGAACAACGTGTGCCTCTCCGCGGGCGCCTCCACCGCCATCAAGAACTGCTTGCAGCTCTTCTGCAACGACCTCGACGGAAAGAAGTCCGGTGAGTCGAACTGTAACTAGATCCTATGCCGATTCGTTCGTCAGTGACGTGTTAAAATTTATATCTTCAGCTCCAATAGAAGGGCGTCTTTCCTCTCTTACTTGCTTATTTTCTTCAAGTGACTGTTGAGTAGTAAGATTATCGAGTTTCATTTTGCCTACGATTCAGGGTTTTAAGTCACGGCCAATAGCAAATCGTTTGGTATCTCCCTAAATGTCTAAAGTTACGTCGCTGCAATACGGACTTACATGTTGCCCATCTCTCGGTGAACCTAAATTTTTACGTAAATCTATGTAAATATCGTCATCCATGTTGCGGACAAGACGGCACGTTGAACAGCGGCTGTGCTAGTGTATCTTCGTGTTTCAGAGTGCAAGGCGCAGTTTATAAGTATATTGGTCAGGTGCGAGGGTCGCGCGGGCCGCTCGTCGTCCTCACCGAGGCGCATTACGTAAAGCCTAATCGATATTTGCGGCGGTCTACTGAATGTTTGCAAATGCAATGTAAAGAAAAAATACCACCCGTACTTTACATAGTTGCATGTCTAACTGTAATAGCGCGCTGTTCTTAACTGAGTTATATCGAAACGAAGCCCGCCCGATATCTCGTGGCCAGTGAAACCCACGTCCATTTTTAATACAAACAAACATGGCTATAAAAATTAATATAATTGTGTTATAAGATTATGCTACGTATATATTATCATAATCTAATCTAGTGCACAATATTAGCGCTATATTGTTTATCTTGCTCCGCGCCATTGAAGTATTATATTTTGATCTTTACAGCATCCGTAGTAAAGTTCACTTTAATTAGTACAACGTCCAAAGACGATTGTGTACCTGTATCCGTGTAGCGTATTCATCAGAGTCCATTTAAAGGCCGGCAATAATATTCTACCTTACACGTTATTACACAGTGCATTTCAATTTGAACATTCTAACAAAAAAAACATACAGTCGAATTGATTACCTCCTCCTTTTTGGAAGTCGGTCAAAAATGTAAGCGGGCGGCGGGGCAGCGCCGGGCCCACCATAGCGCGTTAAGGGACAGGATCCTCGTCACCGCCGGGTGCGCGGCGGCGTCACGGCCGACGAGCTGTCACGTTCGACGCCAAAATATTCTCGAACATTCTTTCGTCGCAGGGTCTACTTCTCGTTATGGTTTATTGGCAGAAGACACGATGTGTGCCTCGGTGTTGCACGATAACTAACTAGGAAGGAAAAGTTTACTACACAAATAAGAGATCCTTCAAAAGTTGGTAAAGACTTCTGGTGGTCGTTCAAAATGCGATCTTAATGTTTGATCAATTGTATCGGTCGAAAATGTTCTCTAAGTGACGTCCAAAATTGACGTACATTAACATAGGATATATTGGTAACTTTCAGGCGTGATGATCCCCATCCCTCAGTATCCGCTGTACTCGGCCTCGTTGGCGGAGTACGGGCTGCAGCAGGTGGGGTACTACCTGGACGAGGATAACAACTGGGGGCTGGACGCGACCGAGCTGGAGCGCTCGCTGAAGGAGGCGCAGGCCTCGTGCAACGTGCGCGCCCTCGTCATCATCAACCCCGGCAACCCCACGGGACAGGTGCGTCCGAGTGCCTCACTATAGAAGTGCCTGCCGGCCACGCTCGTCTGCAGCGTCAGCTCTATTTCATGCCATCTCAGTTTCAACTTTTACAATTGTCACATATTGGTGAATTGAATGGTGACTAGCTACTCGGGACCGCCGGTGACGCTGCAGGGCCTGGTGTGATCAGAAATGGTGGTGCGGCGGACAGTTACGATCAGATGAACTGCATTTCTGTTTTTTTTTAATTGGTATGAGATTAGCAAACGAGCGTGCAGTTCACCTGGCGTTTAGGGATCACCGCAGCT
>DWHE01000527.1:0-10093 GCA_018247495.1 Satarupa nymphalis | reverse complement strand
CCGTTACATTACATCTAACGATGACTCTACCTTACACGCTAATTGATTAATTTCCACTTTATGCACGGACTATTAGAACACGGTGGCTTTTTTCTTTTCCATATAAACGTTAAGAAGGTAAACGAGCCGACGGCCAGTTGGGTAGAAAGTGGAAACCCGTACTTGAAAACCAGCCTGTCAAAACATACTTAATAGGGAGCCTGGTAAGAAGTACTCATATTCATATATATTAAAAATCTCGTCAAACTCGATCAAGCTCAGCTGTACGCAGAGAATATAATACGTTAGTTTATATATCACTTGAACAGTAATTATAATTTCAGTGACATATTTTAAAAGACAAAAAATTTCACATTCTTTTCATATACAACTACTTGTAGGACAATAGCAAGTAAATATGATAATGACTAATTACGCTTTAGGTAACATAATTTTTATGCTTAATTTGAACTAACTTTTGTTATATTACAAATGATTTTAATTAATTATTTATCTGCTTTATTGCAAAAAGGCTTCAGATCAAATTAAAACAACACACGACGAACGTAATATCGCAGTAGAATAGTACAATATTTATTAATCATCAGAAGTTTTAAATTAAATTTTCATTTACGGTTTCCATAAAACATCTATTACAGTGGATAAATATGTCACACGTCGTTGTGTCGGAATTGAATTGAGTTTAATTACATTCCGTGTTTTATGAGTTGAGCACTAAAATGAAATATTTCGTGTTGATTTTGATATGTGCAGCGATAAATTCACTAGATGGTATGTACCGATAATGGCAGTTAAATGTAAATCATGGCTAGGGCATAAAGCGGGCGTGGATGACGCAGACTGGTTATAAATAAACTAAATTTTTATTATAAAGAAGACACTGCAAATTAATTTGCTACACCTTGGTCTATAGTGAGCCGTGGTATATCTTGTTACTTTTATTATTAATATACTTTGTAATATATTAGTTTTTAGAACAGATAATAATACAGTATACATTGTTTCAGATGCAAATGAATCCTATAGGAAATATTACGGTTTAAGTTTTCACAAGAATTGTGGAAACTACTTTATAACTTTTAAATGCTTGACCGCATGCAAGAGCATGGGTTTTCAAATTTTTCGTCTGGATTACAAATGCAAATGCACGTGCCACGAATTGAAAACAACAACAATTTTACCGGCGTTCGTATGGCGGACGAATGGCACCACCAGAGAAGTTCCCGCTACGTTTAGTCCAAAGCTGCACGATGTAGTTGGGACAATGTCACCAGCGTCACATGAAACTGAACCTGTTACTACCGCGGCAGCGACCGTTGTTACCTGCGAATCGTTTCACAATAAAACTGATACGTCGAATGATACGAATATTCCAACGAGCACTTCTGCTTCGGCTCTTGAATCCGAATCAACAACAACTACAGTAGATACTGGTACAACAGTAATAGAAACAGAAAAAGAAACAGAATCATAACAAATATATTTGTTGTTATTGTTATCTATTTCGAATAAAAAGTTTAATGATACGTAACCGTCGATACTTTTGACTTCTTCGTATTGACTCCCATTTATATTAACTTAAGATTGAAGTTGTGCTATCATTTCTTAGTTTTATAAATTATACTGAAGGTATATTTTATTCAATGTATAACGTGTTTTGTCATGCCATTGTTATCATCTTATACTTTCGTAGTGTATAAAGTTGTTGAACATAAAAAAAATTAAACACCTTATAAACCTGAACGAGATTTCCGTGTCGCGTGTTTTTAAAACGAATATTACACATTAGAAACACAAAACATCCGAAAACATACATTCGTCTATCATAAATATCTGCACCGACCGGGAATCGAACCTGGCGATTTCGGTAGCCAGATACAAACTTGATATGAGGGTTGGTATTTTAATTTGTAATCTTGCTATTTAACTATTTGTTAGGTTGAAGACTAATTTATTTTAAATCAGTTTGCGTTTATGAATGGGTGGGTCTATTAGCATTAATGTTGTTTGTTTGCTGTTTTCCCTGAAAGTACTAAAACGGTTCAGCAAATTATCAATCTATCGATGTATTTATAGATGGAAAAAGTATGTTCACAATTTCAAATGCGTAATAAGTTGGTTAACCCGGAGTGGGATAACTGTTATTTAAACAAAACCCTGTGATTTTATATTTATATTATTATTGATTATTACAATTATCGTCATATAAATATGATGCATTAGTATGTATTACATACTATATATATATATAGTATATTAAGTGTTGCTTTTTTAAAGAAAATTCTTCTTTATTCGAAATCTAATTTTATAGACAATTTAAATCTTGTTATTCAATACGTAATCTATAATTAGATTTTTCATTAGTTTTTTTAATTAGTGTTTAACTACGTAGTCATAATTAAAAAATCTTTTGGTGTTAACAACGTGTAAATACATACTATGTTCGTTTCATCATTGAAACATGGAATCTAAAAATATATTTATATTATTTTATGCAGCATTACAAATTTTTCGTGTATATGGGGAAACATTTAGCACAGTCGGTGAGCAAGTCATACTATTCTTTATGAAAACATCATGTTTATTTTTATGATATTTAGGTAAATAAATACTAATGAATAATTTTACCTTCGACAGTTCCTATTGATATTGAAAAGAATGGTATGTATTGGTAACGAGCAAAGTTAGCGATTTATATTTCATAACATTTATAACAACTCTATGACGCTGGTTGGTAAATTGTTTTAATTTCTTTAGAGTTATTTAAAATCTGTTTACTTATCTTTATCGATATATTTGTCATTTATAATAATTCACAGATACGCTAAAATCTGCATTGCGTTATGGATTTCACATGACAGAAGAGTGCCATAACTTTGAGATATCATTTATCTGCATTAGGAAATGTTTAGATTTGAACTTCGATGTTGCTTATGCAGATAAGAATTGCAAGTGTACTTGTCATATCAGGAAAGAAAAGGCAAAATACAGCCCAAAGTATAGTTTTACTAGAACTAAATGGAAGCTTGGTGCCCCGACTACTTCGATACCGGCTTGGGCGCAGCCTAAAAATAAAATTGTTTTTAAAGATGAAGAATCTAAGGATGTAGGTCATATTGATATTGTTGATGGGACACATATTGAATCCGCAACTGCTACGGATTTATCAAATAACATTGCTGTAAACATAGAAACAGAAGTGACGGACGTTATAAATAATGAATCTACTGTTTCTGTAAACAATAATGAAACACTCATCACTGATAGTACCACTTCCTACACTGCGATACCTTCTCTCAAAGGTATTGAAGATTTGATTGAAACTACTGCTAATACCGATGATAGTTCTACTGGTCGTAAAAGAATGAATTAGTTTTTAGCAAAGTAAGTGTGAGAAAATACATTATTAATTATAGTAAATTTATCAGATTTTACAAAAACTATAAATTCATATTTGGCATGTAGATATATTTTATATAGAATTTTAAAAAATGTAGAGAAATTAAATGTAGAAAAATATTAGGTAATTTTTAACTGACTTCAAAAAGAATTTTTATGTATGTACGCCGATTACGCAGATTATTAAGTAAAATGGATTACAAAAAAAGACAAAATAAACTTCAAGACTGTAATAACTATTTGATATGACATATTAAACATTAATCAGTTTATTTATAATTGAAAAATTAAACATTTTCTTGAATTTACAAAATATTTTATAAACATAATGTGTAATTAATTTAACATCGTAAGTTATTACGCTAATTACGTTATCACTTTAGAATATTTTATAATTTAAAAAAATAGTAAAGTGCAATTCATGAAGGGTATTAAATATTAAAAAATGGCGTTTACAGGGAATACAAATGATTTTTGTATTTCCTCTTATAATATTTCATTACCCAAACTGCTGAAATATGAGACTTTGCTGGAATGCGTTGTGAGTGGAATATTTACGAAGCAAACTGATATAATTATCAATATATTATGCTTAACGGCCACATTAGGGAAATAACTTCCTTTGGCTCATGTAATATTTATCCCGACGGAAGTTATGGCGCTCAAATATTTACATGGATACAAACTGATAGAAGCAATATCCAATTTATGAAAAATAATTATCGAACTTGGTACCTACAGCAAAAATTCATTTGTAATGTCGTGATACTCAACGTCTGTTATATACAGCTGCTGCTATATATATATACAGCTGCTGGGTCATGTATCAAAAACAGCTGTAGCAATTTTAGATGTACCCACTTTTCCCTATTCTAAATTTTTCTGACGCCCAATTAACAAACGTAACAATCTTAACCAGCCTTAACAAAGACGATTGTCAAGTTTGATGCTGCTTACATCATTTCTGCGTCCAAATACTTGTGACATTATTGTTTGTGTTTGAATTTAAGGTGTTTGTGATTGTGTTGTGAATGTCCAGCACCAGTCCAGTAATATATGTAGTTAATCGTAGTGCAATTGTGTGGAGTGTACTCGAAGTACCTATATTTGTCTTTATTTTGACAATTTCTTCAAACGCCATTACTTTAAGGTTTTCACCAATCCGAATCAAAGTTAGAACTAACTATATAATAAGGCGTAAATTACAGTATCTAAAATTTTAGGTACATTATTTATTTGGTACAACGATGAAAAGGTTATTGTAAAGAATCCTAAAAGTGAAATATATTTATCAAAAAATCAGATTTCAGCAACACACGACACACAAAATGTATTTAAAATGTTGTAATATAAGGAAAGAAAAGAAAAAAAAGGAAAGAAAAAGTGAGACTAGTTAAAATATGGATTGATGATATAAAGAATATTGGAGGGACAACCTGGTCAAGAAAACTAAACACCGGGAGTAAAACCGCTGAAAGAGGTCTGTGTCTCACAAGACGTGCTGGATACTGAATCGAAATATCCGACGTATTAGATTAGAAGTTAAAAGTTTGTTAACATATGAATAATGTAATTGTTATTATCAGCAATAACAGCTTAATAATAATAATATAAGGAATATTTGAGTCTAATTAACTAGTATACTTATAATCAGGATGACGGTGTTTACCAAAATACAGGGTCCCGTGCGTAATTTGCTAACGATGCTTGATACTATTATATTGAATTTGAAGTGGCTAACAGCAATTTTTATATATTCTTTAATTTGCTGTCATAAATAAAATAAATATTTGTATACTATTATGAGTATACCTCAACACTAAAAAGGACGTTACATTTAACATGAACTCCACTCCATAAACTAAATCCACAAAGGCCTGTGACTCATTTGACGCTTGATCCTTCCTAAAGCATTCAGAGCACGACCACTTAAGTAAATATTTAGAATATCTACAGGAATATATTTTTATTTTTCCTCTAAGGTCTCTTCATAACGACATGACGAAAAAACTTTTTATGCAATGCCCAAGAGGCAGGACGCGCGACTGCCGGCTATGACGTATCGCTAAGACTTTTTTACCGATACTCAGCGAACATAAATATGCTTTTATATCAATGTATCAATTTCTTTTGCCCCGCTTGACGTTTTTTTTTTGCCAAAACTATTTTATACTATACCCATTTTCATGATGCGGGTAGCAACTATAATATAGGTAGTGATATTTGTTTAGAGGACTGTTTACTAACATAAATGGTAAAAATACAAATCGTAATTCGAAAAAATATATAATTACAGCAAAGGTGTTATTTAGCGAAAGGTGTTATTATATGAGTACTATTAATAACTACTTTGCAACAATCCGAGAGTAAAACCAGACGGTTAATAAATTCATCAGGATTAACAGAGTGTAGTGGCTTCTTTTGACATAGCTAGTAATAAACAATACATAATTTTAGTACGTTTATATAACAAATCTTGTCTTTTGCAAGTGTACTTTATGATTTCCGATTTAAGTTCAATTCAAATCATAAATGAGAAAGTAGTATCGACATTAAGAAGGCTCTTTGGAATTGAGCCCGCTGTCGCTTCTCATAGTTTCGCCTTTTTGTCAACGAGGACTGCACTTATAAATCTTCCGATGACCCTCCTTCATGGCAGTATTGATACAAAACTATAGTAGGTCAGCTGTGCCGGGGATGGACGCAATAAAATTTCGATGGTCGATATTTATTAAAGATAGACCCCTCGATTTCGGAATCGCGCAGTGTAGGAGAAAGCCACTATCCTTTGAAGTTTGGAAATATCCCTTACCGTTTAAAATTCTCTCTCTCCATATAGAATGTTGTTAAACTACTTTTATAACAAGGAAAGATTTGATCAACATCTACAGTGAATGAGTTTTATGTTTCGGTGAGGGACGCGTGAATTTAAGCTGAAGTAAAAGTGGCGTAATCAAAGGCTTTCGAAACAGACCTTGAACTCGGCAGTGATTCGTTTATATATCTATCTATAGACAAGAGCGACTGATCTTTAATAGGACAGTGAGCTAAATTAATATTGATAAGGTTGAAAAATACTGATATCTACTCCCAATTGTCAAAACTGGGGGACACAGATACTGAGTTTTCTTCCTAATAATAAAGTAAAAATAAAAACTGAAAGCAATTTTTAAGGCCAGCAATAAGATTTCTTACATAAAAACAAGTCAGTATCTATAACACCGCAGACTACTACCATATGAGCACACACACTTGTACACAATTTTGATGTAAAAACTGTGTGAATGTACGTAACAGGATATAATTAAAATTGAGCAAACGAAATGAGATAAATAGGAAGAACATTTCTGAAGGATAAGCCGACTGATCCGGGAAGTATACTTTGATGAAAGATTGATTTATTTCTAATGAAACGCTTCTGGGTTCTCTTTTATCTCTCTACACACAATCAGGGGCGAAACAAGAGGAAAGCAAACAATAAATCCTCCTACATAAAAATTGCAACAACTTTGTTCATAATACCGATGGAGGTATCATCAAAAGTTGGTTCGCTTCGCACCCTCGCGCCCATTCGTGCAGAGATTACCAATAAATCCAATACGGGATAATTGGCCCGCTTAATTCTGTTCTATCTTTCTACTTAGTTCAGTCGTCAGAATGTGCCAGCTCAGGCCCCTGGGGAGAGTCCAGTCGGGAGAATAAATACCAATTACTCGCCAAACAAAAATCACCCCTTGACTGTTCTATTAGGAATGATTTTCTATTGTAAAATAAAACAAAAGCACGGCACGACAAATGAAGAACAGAGGTAGGTTAATGAGCCATTTCTAGTTTCTGCTGGGTTATGTAGATTTCTGTGATGTAAAGCATCGATTCATAAGTTGTGACGTGTTAGGTAAGTGACATGTGATGGACATAGGTGTCGGTATTCCCTGTCGTTTAATGGACGAGTATTAGAGACTGGGGGAGACAGCGATTTGATATTCGCATCAGTCGATGGCCCTCGGGAGCACGGCGTTGTGATTCAATAGTGAACCCTACGATCGATGTTTTTTATATGCACTCAGATATGGGTAATGTATTTCGATAAAAGGAGACGAGAATTTGAAAGGCCGCTACCAACAATCTTGAGGGGAATGTTTATTCAATAATCATTTATTTGGAGGAATTTGAGAAACTATCGTTGATCGGTGACAATAGTAAAGATTTACACACACGATGTGATAAACTTAATCATCAAGAGTAGCAACGAATTTTTGACCGACCTCGAACATGACGATGGTCCGATTTGTGGTTGGGACGATGTTCTGCACTGCACCACCGTTTGATACTGTAATGAAATTTAGATCGAAATTCTTTAGTATATTTATAAATAAATATTTTCAAAAAACACTCCGAAACTTATACGTATACGATATTCTAGCCCTTGATCCGAAAACAACCCCAAGACGAGTTAGAATTAAAACGTCAGTCAAAGCGGAAAAATCCTGTTCCGAAAAATTAGCCAGCAAAATTCCGACAAATAATTAATCTGGAATAATCATACAAAACGATGTGAGCGGGATGCCCGGGTATTATTACCATTCATTTCAAATCAGCCGTGCGGAGGGTCGGGAGGGACCTCGCCCTGAATAAGCATACATTTTCCAATCAGGGCACGTATCATTTAACTCGCTATTAAATTCGACTTCTTCCCTTCGAATTATCGTCATGTCAAATGTAAAACCTTGCGGCGTATAAGCAATACGTTGAATATTTTACTTACAATTTTTGTTTACTTTGTAATGGTATAACATTAGGGTGGACGTAACCGTATTTGATCATATCCATATTTTCTTAGTGTCCATATCTGTCAAGGATCGATCCTAGACAGACGGATACTGAGTGGTGATGATGGTGGGTACCATCATCAACACACTTCTATCTGCTGTACTGTTTAAATCATATTTAAATAATTAATCGCTCACAACCTCTGTGTTGCGGGTGGCGGACACATGTAGCTATTTAGCTGCCAAATAAATGTCTGCCCCCGTCGCGAATCGAACCTAAGACGCAGCTTATTAGTCAGTTTCATTAACCATCGAGTTAAGGAGACGTCAACCAAGTTACCAAACTTGTCTTTCTCGGTTGCTACACAGGTTGCAGTGATTACCTAACACCATGTGCCTGGTACCTAATCTTTTACCATTGAGAAAGAAATATTTTCAGAAGATACAGTAAAGTTTCATCGATCTACGTTATTTATTTAATTAACGTTAAACACTGAAAGCACAACATTGCAATTTTTTTGGTATAAGAGTAGCAAACGGGCATGGAAGTCACCTGGTGTTAAGTGATCATTGCAACCCATGATAACTGCAACTGACCTCAAATTGGACAATTGTCCATTTTACGATAGGTTACAGCTGCGTTGCTACTCCTGAGGACTAAGTTTGTCACTGCATTTATCTGAAGAGCGCCGGCGTCCACACCCTTCAAACTGAAACACGAGTCGCAAGAGTTGCTTCACAGCAGAAATAGGTGTGGCAGTGGTACTGACACGGTCGAACCTGGATAGGTTCTACGACCACTCGATATTTTATGTATTTGATTTTTTTGCAATTGCTTGTGTAAAACTATGAAGGCGCTAAACGTACAAAGCAACTTTACATATCGCTCGTTTAGAATTTTTCACTCCACAATAACGCTTTAAAGGCCTTTCACATCGGCGGGTAAAACACAAGATTAGAAGAATTTAAGTAAAAGTAGGACTGCATATTCATAAAGGCTGTGCTCGTCTTTTTGTTGTGCGGTTGGTATTCAGAAAGCCAAAGAGCGGATGTG
The DNA here is from genome assembly GCA_018247495.1 of Satarupa nymphalis. NCBI lineage: Eukaryota > Metazoa > Arthropoda > Insecta > Lepidoptera > Hesperiidae > Satarupa > Satarupa nymphalis. Next base: position 871 of record DWHE01000527.1, on the reverse strand, counting down.
AATGGTTCGTTATACCTACGTGGAAGCACTTTTCATAAACACCGTCATAACATTCATGCTTAAGACCTTTCACGGTAATTACTCTCTCAGAACGCCTACAGAGGGGTGAATTAGAGAATTAAAATTTTATGAAAGAAGTCTTGGTCGTTTCTTACACATCTACATAATTTACACGGCGAGGTTATTTTGTGCGGATTCAGTTTGCTTAGTTAATCTATACGGTATTCAGGCAGATTTTTTTCTTTTTTCAAATTTGACTTTGATAGAAAGCAACCAGGAGCTAAGTAAAAAGTTTGCTTGCACCTTCATTTAATATACGTAAAGAGGTATAATGCGGTTTTTAATTTAGTTACTCAAAAGGTACCTATTAAATTGGGGACAGAATTTTAAAAAAATTAAATATAAACTTTTAACTACTAACATTTTTGAAAAATTACTACTGATAACTAACCATATGTAACTTACTTTACAGGTGGTACAATAGAACAGTCCTCTCTCTAAAGTTTTGCTGCAGATTATAAACAAACAAACAATAATAACAAATAATGTAAACAAATAGTCTAGAGTTGATTGATCTCTTTGCGTCTTCTTTCTTCTTTGCAGCTGTCATAAGCTGCGGTTATGTTATAAAATATTAAGAAGAACGATCATTTGTTTTTAAATTAAATCGGTAGTAATAAATTTATCTATGGGAACATTTAACATAAGCTCACAACATTAAATATAGTTATATTTGAGAACCATTAATTCTACATTAATTGAGCGAACTGTATTACAAAATAGGCGGGAGGTTTTGAGGCCACCTGTTTAGTCCTCAGGAGTAGCTGTAACCGATCATGAACTGGACACCCGTCCAATTTGAAGTTGGTTA
>DWHE01000526.1:0-10098 GCA_018247495.1 Satarupa nymphalis | reverse complement strand
AACTCAAGGTCACGCTTCAGAGTTCTCGGGAAACGTATTTTCTTATTCCATAAAGAGATTTGGCGGTGCGTTGGTTTGTCTTAAACTCATTTACGCAGCATTTGAAGTGAAATTCCATTAATTATGATTTGACGCCTCTGCTTCCCCGACAGGACGAGCTGTACTCGCATATTATATATAAGATATAGTATGCGTGAGTTGTAATTCCATTTTCAATGGATTATAAATCACTTTGCTTCGGAATTGTATTAAAAGTATATTTCAGACTAATCTAACCTTTATAGAAACGAAGTTAACTTTTGATATCGTTACTTATACTATTTTGTTTGTAAATGAAAATTAATGTTTGTTTGTCCTCGATGCGTTCCTAAAACATTGATCTGTTAGTGATTAAACTTTGGTACGGTCTTTTGAGGATATCTGAGAGGGTTTCTGGGCTAAATTATTTAAATAAATAAATAATATACACTCGTCATAAATGCTCTGTCGAGACAGCTGGTATCAGATATGATTTTTATTTATTTTAAAAGCGGCAAAATGATGTCAAGTGCTCACTGCAGCCTATGACAATTGTAACCAATCTCAAATTGGACCATAGTCTACACCGGAATCGGTCACAGCGGCGCAACTACTCCTATGAACATAATTGGTCGCTTCATATATCCACCCAGACCCATGAAAACGAAATACGTTCGCAATAGCTGTTTCACTGCAGAAATAGTACCATACCTACCTACTACCTGACCCGGTCGAACCTAGATATGTTTTTATGAGCTGCAGTGATCTGCTGCAGCATCGGCTCTTATACCGACAGAAAAAAATACTAGCACTTCCATGATTTCCCGAAATACGCCTAGGATACGATACAAAGCGTGTACACTTAGAATAAAAGGGTATCCCCGGCGAGCGTCAATCTATCTTTATGAACAGCTTTTAGACACATAATAATTCAAACGGTGTCATGTGTATTTATGTGATTAGTTGTTCTTTTGTTTGTTTGTTTTTTAACAGTTAAATAAACAGGAATCTGTAACTGTTATAAAAAAATTTCAGGAGAATCAAAAATCAAAAATGTTTTTATTTTTACAATAAAGGTGTTAAAACTAGTGATTGGGCCCCCCCCTTTAAGCAAAGGTAGATGCTTGTGTTAGGGGGCCCCGCTCCTCCATAGCTCTAAATTATTGATAAAATTAAACAAAATTTGCTATAATATTTAAAAATATAAAAAAGTATAAAATAAATATAAAAAAGTAATATGTAAAGAGTGTGTGTGTATATGTAAGTATGAGATGAAACGAGTGAATTTAAAATTTACATGGAGGGGTGTACAAGTTGTTCAGTGTCATTATAATTTAGGGGTAATAACCATTCCGAAATTTTCTTTTTGCAGTCATATTTTGCTAAGCTAAACACGTGTAAAACATTTTTTCGAAAATCATTCCTTAAGGGGATAAAAGGGGGTGCAAAGTTAGTATGAAAGTTTTCTGATTTACACAGTTATTTCAATTCAATGTTGTATTTGGGTTATAAGTTACTAATAATGATTATTGCCGATATCCCTTTTTGTGAATTCAATCCCTAAGAGGCGCTGCGGCATAATCAACTTCTATACCGTTTAACCGATCTTCCCGAAAATTGGCATGTATTTTTTGAAAAGGCAGGACAACGTCCGCCGGGTTTAGCTAGTCTTCTATACGACGTTGTTTTCAACTTTTGTATGTTTTTTGTTTATACACATGTCAAATTTAAACCAATTAATAGTTTTACTACTTTAATATTCTTTTAGACATGAGTTTGTACAGCAATTAATCACGATTTCGATATGTAAACATGATAGCCAATGTTTACGGTAGCGGCCTAAATGTCGATACATAAAATGCGTCCTCGTAAGTTTTTATTGGTATTAAAATTAATTGCATATGTAGTGATGTGAATTGACCATTGTTCAAATTTCTGATGACTATTTCTTGTTTATGATGATGAGGTTGGTCGCCTTATACACGGTGTTAAGTGCTCACAGCGGCCGATAACAACTGTAACCAACCTCAAATTAGATCATTGTTCGGTTCACCGTCGGTTATAGCTTCATTGCTATTCCTGAGGACTAATTTGGTCGCTTCATATATCCAAAGCGTGCCGTCACCCACACCCTCCAAACTGAAATACCTCGCAAGAGTTGCTCCGAACCTGGATAGGTTCTACCACCAGTAAATAGTGCAAACCTACATTTACTATCAATAAACACTCTAGTACAGGGCCTAATAGCCTTAATACATCGCAGACCGGTGAGCAGCAAAGAGGATGGGCATCAAAAAAACCACCGGAAACGCGTCCCAAATCAATTCCACGTCTGGAACGAGCGGCTCGGCTAAAATGTCTCTATAAGTCTGACGCAAATTGATGGCAGTATGATTGGACACGCCTCTCCTTTTTTAGCGGCGGCGAAATGAAAGGCACTGCTCAGCTTTGCCCGTAACTTTATTAAACTTTAAAGCCTACAATGTTGATGACTCTGTGAGCGTGTTTGAGAATTTTTGTACAACGATAATACTATAAAATCAGTAAACTAACAATCGTACTTGCTTGTGTAATTATTTTTGATGTGAAGCATTTATGGCTAGTTGCGTTTCGCTTTGAAGGTTGTGGGTGCCGGCGCGCTCAGGAAATATTAGACGACGTATTTGGTCCTAACTAGAACACAGCTATTACAAATTGTGCAATTTGAAGTTTGTTGTCGTGAGCGGGTCTTCTAACATATGTTGAGGATTTAGCATAAAGTAGCAAACTGCGTAAATCGTATAGCACTGTATCGTATACGTGCATGCTTGTTTCATACTACTATAGAAACAAATTTTCTTCATTATTTGGTTTTGTTTTGTCTATAGAGAGTAAAATTTGCGAAGACAATTTAATTTTAGACCGATCGTATTATCAGTACTTTGAACCTGAATTCCACAACTAACTGGCCTACAATTTCATTGATCTTTCTCCAGAAGGCATAGTGCTTTTGTGCACAGGCAGTATTTAAGGGCTGTTATAGAATATGATAAATGGTATATTTGTATGGTAACAATTTTTGGTATATGTATGGTTTGTCTTAATTTAACCGCGCATAAAGGTAAAATTTCTTAACCGCGCGTAGACTCAGTCAGTTGATCTATGCCACGGTATCAGCAATACATTCTATATCGGAGTATGGTGATTACGTGGCGACGGGTTCTATTACCGTCTGCCGGCTAATACCAATAGCGATTAGTAACTGCTGTGGAAAAAAAAATGTCCAACGTACCTTGTAATTTACTAAAATATGCCTTGTTACTCATAATAATAAGTAAATTTACATGCCTTTCTTAGGCAAGGTACCTTAAGGTAAATACAATATTTTTTTACATTTAAATTAATGCGAACAAAGGAAAAAATAACGACAGTGGTTAAATACTAAAATATTTAAAAAATGCCAAGTAGGATTTTTCTTCTATTCTTTCAGAAGACCTAGAAATAGACTAAACATATTATAAACCAAATGGCAGGACAGTCAGATTGTCTGTACAGACACAATAAATATTTTGTTTGTAGATGTACATTCATAGGTACTTTAGGAACTATAAAATAGGAAATGCTCAAGTATTTATCCATAAGAGGCTTATTTAGTTACTTCCGTGGCGATTAAACTTCTTACATTTTTACTACCTGTGATTTTTTTTTTATATTTCATACGTACACATGTAATTTTTATTTTCGGAACTACAACTCAACATATTTAATAACGAACAATCAAATAACTAATAATTTAAAAAACTACATTAGTATAATTCAAATTCCTATTCCAAAATATTTCAATAGGAATCTCATAAATGCTTATAATCTGTCATAGATTATAAGCCTGGCAGATTATATAAAATGCTAAGTTATGTTTGGCATCGACGCCAAATAACTTAATACATCACGAAAGGTAGCGTATAAAATTAAATAACCAAACATGATTTTTTAAAGGTATTTAATAAATTATTAGCTCTGTCATTGAATAATTAACCAGTATTTTTTTAATCGAAAATATAAATCCTTCCGCCTACCAGCCCTTAAGCTCCACTATTAGATTAGACCAACATTAGCTGGCGCCTATTCGGGCGGTACTATACTTTCTAAATCAAACCTTGCTCACCTTCTAAACAATTGCTTACATTCTGAATTTAATAGTGCATTAATTTGCTTTGGATCAATTAGAATAACTTTGTTTGTAATAATCAAATCGATTTGGGTAACTTTGTTTGTAATAATTCAATCGATTTGAGTAACTTTGTTTGTACTAATTCAATCGATTAGGGTAACTTTGTAGTAATCAAATAATGTTTTTTTCCAGTTTACTTTTTGTAATGATAGCATCAATCCAGATTCGACTCACAACCATTGTTATTGTTAAGCAGTTCTTAATATCTGTTTTTTTGTTTAAAGAACGTGACATTGCCCAGGGCAAATGAGGGGACTAACTTTGTCCTCGGGAGCGATAATCTCAAATTGTAATTCAGTTTAGGTTCTTTTCGTTCGCCATTAGCTGTCACCAAACACCAGTGGATCCGTTTGCTTCTGTTGCCTGAATATATTTTCAGAGGTACCCAGGTTCGACCGGGACAATATCATAACCTTGGTTATTTATATCGTGTAGTATCGTAAGCGAGTTGATTTTCAGTTTGAAAGATATGAGTGCGTTTGGATATCTGAGGCGACCAACTTAGTCCTCAGAGGCAGTAAGGGAAGCTGTACGGACCACGAATTGAACAATTTTCCAATTTGAGGTTGGTTATAGTTCTTTGAGCTATAGCGGCCATTTAACGCCAGGTGAAGTTTTCGCACGTTTGCTACTTTTATAGTAATAACAAGGAGAATAGTAAAAGATGCAATCTAGCTGGTAACCATCATAAACAAGGCCCCATCATGGCCATACCTATCTTCTAAATATAAAGTTATCACAGTTGAAGTTTTACACATGTCTATGTGTATGATACTGTGTACACACACACACTTGTTGTTACTAAGGGCTAAATTTACCCATCCGTGCGTAAATCTGAGTTTTGGTATTAATACTCATATACTCCTTGTTTTGAAATGCAGACGATTTCAGATGTGATTTAAAATAGTTTATAGACGCATTATTATTTTTCGTACATGTATGGTATAAAAATATAAGCTATAATGGAAACCTCAATACACATTGAATGATTTCAACGAAGGAGATGAATATTAGATATATATTTAAAGACTTTATTTGCTGTTAATTTGTAGATGATAGCATCAAAAACATTATTTCTATTTTCAAATTTTAGAACCAGAATGGCGCATTATTATTGTCAATAAAAATATTACTTTATCTTTTTAGATTAAACTAGGTATTAGGAATATACTTGGTATAACGAAATGATACTGATATGTTCCTAATACAACTGTTTGTCCATTTAATTACGAATATATTATTTAGTTATATTTATGGAGCTTAATCATCATATTTGAATCCAATAAGTTTCGAGTCAAGAATGAAGCTTAATTTTAGTAGCTTTCTAACAACCGCTAACTGAACACTTTGACGTTTTGAAAATCAAGTTAATTAAGGGCATCAATTGTCGAGACGTGTGATTCTAAGTGTCTCAAACAATAGTGTGTTTTAGTGTGGATAGTATAAGAACGAGAATAGTTTATCAAATCCGTTCAAAGCTGCGGCGCCGGAGACGCTGGCGAAATTCGGCAGCGCACGCGCGTTCGCCAGGTGTTTTACAGCCGCGGACAGCTTGTGATTTTCGCACTTCACATTTTTATCACATTAATGCAGAAGTGGTCAAAAGCGTCGTAAAATATAACACAAGTATAATTTCCGCTGAGCGCTATTATTGTTTGACAAAAAATTAAAAAGTAAATGTAATGTACGATTACTATTTTACTAAACAATGCTATTACTACTACCTATCTCCGATTTGTAGAATATGATGATAAATGGTAAGTAGAGTTGTGATAGTAAAAAAGCACGTATAAATAATTATACATATTAATACTATAGTTGTAAAAAGAAGTCAATTTCTTGAGTTTTTTGAAATGCATCGCCAATTAGATTTTTATAGTAGGTATAATTGAGTAAATGGTGAATTAAAAGATTTTTTTTATGTGACAATGTTAAATTTTTTTTTGAGTGTCTAAAATTTTTACTTGTATGATCTTTTGTAATATTGGGGTTCAGTTGAACACATTTGTCAAAAGAAAAATAGAACAATATAAAAGATAGTAAACTTTTAATTCATGGTCGTATGTTTAAAAATAATTCACTTTGACTTTTGATGTAACTCTGTAGTTTTCTTAATTAACTAATACGTAAATTCAAACGGTTTTTAATATTCTAATACCCGATTGCATTTGATTTAAATAACACATGATTCGTATAAAACGTCCAATACAAAACGTATTTCGGGTTCCTTTAATAAAAATGTGAATAAAACCGTCCACCTGGGCCAAATCTCGATGGAATCGATCGCAGCCGGGGCTGGCACATGTCAATCAGAAGATATCGATGTCCAGCGCCGGTAGCGTTTGGCAGTAGACGGGCAGTAGTGGAGAGCGGGCCGCGGCTGCATCTCCCCTGCCACGTGGGTGGGCGCCTTGTGTGGCCCCGCGCTGGGTGGGCCACTACCGCTCGCACGCATGCACACACACACGCCTCACCAACACACGCCACGCGCAAATAAACACAATAATCAACTAACTACTATCTACTATCCTGATATTTTAGGTTATTATTTAGACTAGCTTCTAACTTTAGATTAACATCTAATGCGTTAGTGCAATAAAACCATTATTAATTAATAAAATTAACAAATACATGAAACAGTTAACTAAAATATAAACAAAGAATGAATAAAATTAAATGTAAATAAGTAAAACTGAATGATAATATTAAATGTAATAAAAAACCCGTATGTATGTATATCTAATAATCAAATTCCATTTATTATTTCATATTCAATAACATCATTTAAAAAGTTTTAAATAACAATAATTTAATGTATGCTTTAGTAATATAAGAATAAAAATAACTAATTTGAATCAGAGTTTAATTTATCAAATCTTACCGTTTTTCATTGATTTGCTAAGATTACTAAATTTATATTTACTGTCAGGCAATATTTTGCAGAACTTTACTGCAACTATTGCATATACAATATGCATTGATCTGCATATCATGTATCTCATATAGTAACATGATATATCAAGCAACAGTGTTTGCCTTTGAAGGTCTCACATTTACTGCTCTTTTTATGAGTCAAATTGAATAGACATCATTTACTTTTATTTTTATAAACTACTTTCAGATATCTTAAGAGCATATTTGCAAAAGCCGAAGAAACATTGATTCTGGATGTTTTAGCAAATAAAGATAACAATGTACAAAAAGCAAGCGAAGAGCTTATATCTATGGGATTCTCCAAAAAAGAAACTGTGATTGTTAACCAGAAAAAGAAAGATAAAACTGAAACAGAAACACCACAACCACCAAAAAAAGTTGTCACAATAATGAAGACTCTAGAAGAAAAGAATGAATGTGAGTATCGGATCAATCATCACGATTATCATTAGACCTAAATTTAAATTCTTCCTAGTTTCATTTTGAAGGATGTAGCTGTCAGTCAATTAATGTGTACATTTCTCAGTAATTTTTATTAGCATCTGAGAGACCTACCTCCAACTGGACTTAAACATCTTATATGCTGGTTGCATGCGCAACCAATATACACTGCAGGTTAAAGGCAGGTGGACTGTATGTTATTGAGATTATTAATAAACATATCATAGTACTATAACTTACATAGTAATCGATTGTAAAATGTTAATTTTTTTTAGTGAAAAAGAAACTTCAAGGTAAATACGCAAGCATAGCGGAACGTGTGATCTGTATAGCTTTAGAGAGTGTCGACTACAATGAAGAAAGAGCTGAACAGATATTAAATGCTGTTGTAAAGGAGGAAGAAACTCCGAAGGTCGTCGTAGCCGTGACCAAGGAAACTAAACGAACTTCTCCCGTTGAAGCCAAACAAGGGTGAGCTAGTGATTTTTCAAATGGAACAACAGGCGTTCTTTGGTATCGCAAACGTCCATAAGCGACACTGTTTAATACAATAATTCTTTCAAAATTCAACTTTTTGACATGTGCCTTTTCACACTTAGACTGTCTGTATCTCTATTACTGCTCCTCCTATCAAATTGGCCTGTGTCTACAATTGCATACAAGGACAGTTTAACACTAAGCAACTTGATAAGTTTCAGTGTGAATGCCAATTTCTTTTTATCTCTTCATTTTATAACTGTGATCAACCTTTCCTGGCCATTAAATGTTATAAAAAAAAAGGAAAAGTTAATGCAATATTGTGAGATTTCCTGTGGAAAGGAATCAAAATTCTCAATGCAAATTTAGAAATCAAATAGAAATTAAAGTTGCTCAAAGATGATCTGTTCGTGTAGTAGACACACTTGCTATCGAGTAACTGGATTCACAATTGTCTTTAGTGCTGCAACCTTTTCTGTCGTCATTTCTCTTCGCAAACTGTTCACCATAAAGAGTCACTTCTACTCAACTTATTTCTGTTTATAAATTGGACTCGTAACATTAATGCATAAATGTAGTAATAGTCACATAAAACAACACTTGAAATATCTGTCGTAAATACCCATATTTCAACTTTCTATTTTACTAATGAAACAGCTCTTGTGCTTTTTAGCTTCTCATACACTAGTTGCACTAATATCGAAAAGAACCGCTGTACACTTTGTGGCACTTAATGTTCTTCCTGCAACATCAAGTATCATCTTTTCTCTAACTCAGCAATACTCAATCTGCATACCATCATAGCACGTCTAAGGTAGTTTAGATTATCCTAACGATCTTTGACCATTCAAGTATCCTGGTAATTAAACTATATCGAGTCCCAAACTTAGAACAATATCACTAACCTCATACTTGTCAATATTCCAATCTTGACAAAAAGTAGATAGCAAATTCCTCGTGTGGCTCTTGTGAACTATGTTATGTATGACCCTACAACCAAGGGTTGAGTATCGCTGTAAATAACAAAATAAAATTGCCCTTTCATATAACTCCCATATATAACAAATATCAATCTAAAATAAAATAATTTGATCCCATAATTTAATTTTCACTTAATGTCGATAATGGTGCAGCTCCCGCATCTCATATTAATGAAATGGCTATATTGATATATTATTGCTAATATAAAGTAAATCATTAAGGAATGAGATAATTTGAGGTTAGGCATGCATTGTATATTAAGGATGCCGTTATATATTTTTCTATAAACAATTTTGGTTTACACCCTGCATAATTCTGTAATTTATTTTTATATGTTACTCTATAATTAACTTCCTTCGGCACTTAATTGTGTTGCAGTGCAATGTAACATAGAGATGCCGTTTTTAAAAAGAGTAAAATAAAAATATATAGAATTGTATTTATACTATATATAAGCGTTTCTTAACAAACCAAACCAAAAGCTTTTATTGTGGACTACAGGTTATACAAGTTAATTGAAAAAGTGATGGTCAACCCATTGATATGTTATTATGTGAGTCTTAAAATTGCAACATCGCTCGTCCGGAATCATTGCATGCCTTTCCTCAAGTTAATAATTTCAATGTAAAAACACAATATCAATCTGGTCTCATCATGTCCACCGACACTCATACATTCCGTACCGGGTAGCGCGTGTGCGAGCGAGACGGAGAGTGAGCTGAGTCCGCCGCCAGTGGTTCCCGCGCCCCGTCGCCTGAAAATCTGGACGGAGCATTTGAAGTATGTCCACTTGCATGGTACAACTGGTGTTATAGTCGAATGTGTTCCGCTTTCACTTGAATATAATTTTTATTGAAAGTGTATGTTATTCTGTTATGTTATTATGTATTTATACGCAGGCACATATTCTATCAGTGTTATATAATTATTAGAAAGAATTATGCGCGGGTTCTAAGAACATATGATTTGTAATCGTATCCTTAAGTTTATGCGGTGTATTAGTTTAAAGACGATGACCTTGTCTGATCGTTTATCGT
>DWHE01000525.1:0-10099 GCA_018247495.1 Satarupa nymphalis | reverse complement strand
GTGGTGTTTGTGTGTTACGTAATATTTGCTTGAACAAATCTTAAATAAAAAAATGCTTCAAAACAACCAATCACGATTGCAAAATACTTAAAATGTGCACTCAACTAACTAATTTTTTATTAAATTTAAATATGCGGATTTTTTAAAAAAATCGCAAGAAAAAAGGCTAATAGGTGGTAAAAGCTCATCGTTGAAAAATAGGCAACGCCATAAAAGTCATGCATTGTAGTTGGAGAGTTACGTGACGACTTTATAAAGCTCCCGTAAAACCTAAGGAAGAAATTCATTCCGTCTAAAAACCTGTAAAAAATGAACTTGTAAAACGATGCTTTTTAAAACATCAATTAAATGGTACACGCATAAGCTACAGCGGGAAATTAATCTATATTTTAATAATTGGCCCACCCGACAAATGTCCTGATTTTTTTCATTTTTGTATGATATTTTCATATATAGTAATTAAGCTTAATTCGAATGTATTATACTTACATGTAAACTATCCGTGACAAAATAGCTGATGGTGAAAATCGCATGAAAATCTATTGTGGTCTAGGATTTGGCTGATAAACAGACGGTCAGACGCGGAAATCTACTTTGCTTTATACTTTGTATTAACACTGAAAAAATGTAAATCTTATACACGATTCTATGTTTTAAATAATTCCTTTATTAACACACAACAAATATATTAACATACATTCATGAATACAGCTAATTGATTATATTCGTATCATGTTATAGTGAGCTAAAGCCTGTAAGTGATAAAATGTTACAGGAAACTTAAGATAGTATATACTTTAATATATTTTATATAAGAGGACATTTCGAATATTTTAGTACACAATAAATAAACAGGTTGAAATTTCCTAAACAGAGTAAATTCTACCTAAGCCAATCACTACGATATGCCGCCTTATCGTCCTGCTAAGGGACCTTCTCCACTAGACATTCTACTATTACATTCCACATACTACCGGTTAATCTCTAGTGAGGCGTCGATAGTTCGTAATATGTAATTGATTTCCTCAATTGACATATAAAAGTTCAATTATTATTGTTCGAAACTATATTGTTATTGGTTATTGTATATATAAGAATATGACAGTTAATATAATAAAGTTTCACTCAATATTATATAATTACGTAAACCCAACATATACAGTTTACGAGAAGGCGTCAATTGGTATAGTATAACTGTTGTTAGCGTTTCTAAATAATTAAATTATGTACGTATATTCGTTTACAGACCATCAATAGATGCCGACGAGTTAATAACTAATATATAATAAGTATTAGACTCTAAAAAATATGTGCTCAGTATTCAACAGAATTGGATGTAAATTGTATTGTCTATGTATTCTACAGATAAATATTAGTCCAGTTCCATACAGAGGAAATCAATGGACTCTAGAAAAATGTATCCAACTGTAAGCGAAGAAATAGCAGTATAATTTGCGATGTTTAATGTTACATGCTCATAATTGTGATAAAATAAACACCTATAGTTACTTAAAGATATAGCATAGTAGGTAACAAGAATACAAACAGATTTATAGTAGGTAGATATATAATACTTTACAGTTGTTTATACACCGGCGGAACTTATTTACACTAAGTTTAGATATTTATTCAGCTACAGAGAATAACTTTTAAACATTTCACTTGCAGGCCAATACATAGAAGCATATTCCATTATTATAATTATATGCGTTCCAATAAATACACGAAATGTAACATTAATAACACTCATAACTATACGTTGTAACTTTAAAGGATATAACATTTACCAATTCTCTAATCTAATACGAAGCAACGAATTTACTATTACATTTAAAGCGCTAGTAACGACAGAAGATATAGTTAAATATGATAACTGACATCTATATTAAGGTACGTGCATAATATATCGATTTTTTTTTCTACTATCTTCACAATCAAAATATAGTGGGCAATATGCAGATATAATTATTATCTATTAAGTGATTATTTTGTATTAAATAATTATTTAAACACGTTTAGTGTAATTGTTGATAATTCATTATTCTCGCAAGGAACAGCTTCGGAAGATGTGAAGTTATGGACCTACTATGAAGCTAGACTTGTCATTGTTGTCTTCATTCTTCGTGTGCTTTTTGAGTGTTGGCAATATTGTTTCAATTTAGTGTTCTGCCCTAATAGTGTTTTACTAATGATCGTAAATTTAATCGAATTTTTGATAATCGATTACACTGTTCAAGAGGTTATTTATTTCGTAATTGCAACAGATCCCATTAGTCAAAATGGCTAATTGGAATTCCGAACAGCTATTCTACACTCTCTGACATTACCAGCTCTTTGACCATTATAGATGTAGTAACACACATTACACCTAATTATAAGAAGCAAATTAAAAAGTAATTCAACTAATAATAATCGTTATAAAATACCGGATCTCAAGTATTTAAATTATGTCTAAAAATATTTTGCGCTTCTGAAAAACTTTTTTGTAAATAAAGTTGAAATTTGACTTTGGTCCGACTTCGACGAGTCTATTTTATTTGCCGACATTAAATTCTATCCATCGTACACATTTGGTGCGCAAAATCAGAAAACTACCAAAAAAGTGATTAAATCTCTATGGATTTAACTTGTTGTAAAACATTAAGAAAGTGATCGATAAAAACGAAATTTATAGATAATAAATATGTTTAACTTTAAAGGCAAATAAAAATAATTAAAGACTAAAAGTTTCACAGTAAATTATTAACATCTACAGAAGTATCAGATCCCTACTCCAGCTCGGAATATATAGACGCTACCTAACATCTAAATTAATATTACTAATACATAATTTGCCATTACATAAAGTTCAACAACATTTCAATACAATTTAAAATTTCCTAAGATACAGTAGAATAGACGATTGTATATTTGAATTCCAACACAGAAGTACAGCCGAGAACACATTTGTTCTCAATTACATATATGACGATGATTCAACACGTACATAATATGTACCATTTAAATAATATTTATACTCATGACGTTCACAATTAATAGTTATACTAAAAGTAAAGGAACTTGACACAAAATATTAAACCAAATACAAAATAGTTAAACAAAATCGAAGTTTGTCACACGAAGTAGATTTTTTAAAATACTGGATGCGTTAGACATTGAACGTTAATATTACTGTCAATATTTTTTTTGCCGCAGTTAATTTTCAATATACATTCGTACGCAAAGAAGTATATTTTAGGATATAGGTATGTTTAAGTAATCGTTGCCAAATCCAGCATTTTTAAGTTCAGAAGGAAGCCGAGATGAACACTGAGATCATTCGTCTAGCAGTTGCAGTTTGGATTGCTGTTGCCTTGAGGCTGCTCGGTAAGGCGCTGGCCACGAGCGCCCCCTGCCAGCATGGCCGGCTCGGAGTCTAGGCTCTCCGACATTTTATCGCAAATTATATCAACCAGCCGCTCGAAGACCGTCTGAAATGAACGTTAAAATTTAATGTATATTTTTATAAATAATATGTGAAATTAATTACAACGTAGAAAAAGTGATAGCGTGCATGTTGTGTGCGTGTGTGTGTAGTTCACGACATCGAATATGAAAATAGATGAGTTACTTGTTTCTTTATTATGCCTGTCTTAAGAAAACTCCGTTGTCATAAAGTTATGATTGAAGCTCATTTACGTTAGTTTGATCGTTGAATTGTATATCCGTATTACATTACCTTGACATAAATGTTCTCTTTGGCGCTGGTCTCGTAGAACTCAACGCCCAGCTGATCGGCGAGCTGCTTTCCTCGGTCCTGGCTCACCACGCGCTCTTCCTCCATGTCGCACTTGTTGCCAACCAGAATCACCTGTGCGTTATCCCACGAGTACGTCTTGATCTGTGTCACCCTGAAATATTAAGACGCGTAAACCATATAAGGTTCTTCTAAAACTGTCGAAGAAACCGGAAAATAGTATTAACGATTTATGTGATTTAGTGTCATTACCTTGTGCATGTATCTATTATACATTACGTGTATGTAAAAGCCAAAGTAAAAGTATATTATAACCAAGTTTATGTACTACTTTTTTGATTTTATTTTTTTATCTTATTTTATCGGTGGTAGCTTTAGTGGACAAACATTTGAAATAATGGATTTGCGTATTTGTGTGCATGTGTTTATTTGACAGTGCGCATGTGTGCGTCTGTATATAGCTTTCGATCAATCATTTTGATATTCATCGTTTATATTCGACATTTAGTAGAAATTAAGAAAGTATACTGTTCAATTTTTAGACAGGTTCACTACATACAGAGCCACGTGTGTAAGTCATGAGCAAGCTGTGATCTCACCAGTCCTGCACGCTGTTGAAGCTCTCCTCGTTGGTTATGTCGTACATCAGAATGAAGCCCATTGCCCCTCGGTAGTACGCCGTCGTGATAGTACGATAGCGCTCCTGTCCTGCTGTGTCCTATCAACAAATAACCTATTGTGTATGACTGAATTATATAATGTTAAATCGATGACAACTAAAAGAGTTTCCGTCAGGATAATAATATGCTTTATACTGTAAAAGCTTTTATATATTGGAACACTGATAATCACGTTAAAGAAATGATCAAAATATGTCAAGCGTAACATTTTTTAGCTTATGAATTATTAGGTTTTATGATGTTCTAACGTAATTTTATTTATATTTTGATTATGGTAGTAGATACAAAATTGTTTTTTTTGTCATATTTTACAATCTTTTGTGCATTGGTTTATTGAAACTAACTAACTTGGCGACACTAAAATAATTTTGGTTGGTTGTAAAAATAAGACAAAATCATAATTTACACATAAAAGAAATAACACAAAGGAGCAAAAATTTGAATTAGATTACAATCCTAAATATTATAAAAGAAACCTCTATGTATAAACATTTTAAAAGGTACCTCTTAGAGTGGACCTTTACAAGTACAAAGAAGAAAATTAGGCGCATTCGTAAAACAAGTACATGTGACTAAAAAGAAACCGAGAAAAAACCCAAATCTAAATGAAACGTGTGTATGAGGTGTTTCCCACAACGCGAACACTCAAGATTGTAAGCGGCTTCTAGGGACGTTTCATTCATCTATCACATTATGTGTGTAAGCCGGGAATCGAACCCTAGGCCTCTACATAGCTAGTCCGGGTAACTACCAACTGTGTCACGAAGTCATGTTTAAAATGATTACAACTGTACCTATATTATGAATTTCAATAATACCCACCCATATCTGGAGCTTGACACGTTTGTCATGACGGAAGACTGTTTTGACCTTGAAGTCAATGCCGACAGTGGAAACGAAGGCTGAAGTGAAAGAGTCATCGGCGTAGCGGAATAGGAAACTGAAAGAACAACAGCACTATGTTATTTTACGAAGTGCTCTGGCAATGATAGCGCGGATCGATAGCTCGCGATTACAAATCTGTTCGATGGTGTATAAATGCAATTACATTTTTTTTGAAATACTGTTTTATGTAACTATTCTCATTGCTGGCAGCGCGTTAGCTACTCCAAGTGGTAATATTACTGACAGGCGACATTGTTGAAATGAGTTGACGGTTTGTAAAATACATACTATGTGTATTTATAAATATAATTTAAATGTGAATTTGAATAATTTTGGTTTAAGAAATAAAAGTAGGGATGGATGCTGAACTTCATCAACGAAGTCTCGCAATTTTTTATTCAACCAAGTGTGTTAATAAAATGGGGTCCCTTCCAACCGAAGCCACTATTATTGCTATGACGGTAGGAAACGGGCGTGCAGTTTATCTGATGTTAACTAGCCAACATTTAACTAAACATTCGTCCTGTTAGAGGTCGTTTACTGTCTTTTGCGCCGCCTCACTCCACTCACTTCCAACTGAACTACAACTCGCATTAGTTGCTTCACAAATAGTCGTGGCAGTGATATTTCTCTGCCGATTTGGGATATAATATAACTGTACTAAATTACCTGGTCTTCCCAACTGAACTGTTTCCTATGATGAGAAGCTTGAACATGTAGTCGAAATTCTGGTCCGCTGCCTCTTTTTGCCATTTCGGATCTCCGCCACCGGCCATCTAAAATAAAATAAGTTTGAATTTAAAATCTACTACATTTCTGATAGGTAATAATAAATAAAGAAAATAAGCAAATTATAAATCAGCATGTTCATATGAAGCTATAAACGTATATTATATGCTACCTCTACACTAGTTTCGTTTTTTTCTCTTTCGTCCATCACTCTTAAAATATTAAAAACACCATTGTGTCTGAACTGAATACTGCCTGCTTACTTGTAGGCGCCGCTCGTTTTAAACTAACGTATAACACTGTAATGCATAAAACATTTTCCATACGCCAAGTTATTAAAGGAAAATAGGTTTTATTCCTCATTGCGATAACATTCAAATAAGCTAACACCCAGCGTGCTGGGGCTTAACGAATGTTAAACAACTTATCAGTTGTACCCAGCCGAGCCAAAAAAATAATTGTTTCATCCAACATAAGGTGTATAATGAGTTGGCAAAAAAGTTGATTTTTTCAATTGATCGAGTAAGACAAAAGCGTTTACAGATAATACCACTAGGTCGTCATATCCTACGCGATATGGTGACATTCGACAAAATAAAGCATCACCGCAAACTAATACAAATAGCAATGTGATTCGTTTTCACTCTTCGTATTTCAAACGTTTAGATTGCGTGGGTCGACACGCAAATGACGAGTGCGTAATAAGAGACGAAAGTATTGATGAGGCTATTATCGATCACCTTCTCGTGAGATTATCAAGTTTTTATACGTAACACTAATGTATCACTATGTAAGCTTGTAGCAACGGAGATAGTTCCTACTATAACTACTATATAAATCCCTATTAAGACTTAGTTATAGTACCAATTTTTATAGTATCCTATGCACAATATTTTAGATAAAGAGATTGTACGTATGTCCAATTAAATAAATCCGAAAAACCAATACGGATATTAACAAAAATATTTTATATGACTTCAACAATATCGCAACACCAGCAAAATTCTGCATTAATATGTATTTTTTTAAAGTAGCTGTAGTAGTAGAAAATTCTAGTTAACTGGAAAATCTATTCAATCCGTGAAGAGCCACCACCACGCCTATTTTTGCTGGAAGTAACTTTCGAGTTGTGTTTTATTTTGAACAGTGTTGAGTTGGGCAGAATAAATGAGGCCCCATCAATTTAGTACTGAAGAGTACCTCGCAGCTGCGAATGACGTCAAACAGGAAAATTACCCAGTTCAAGATTTTAAGGTTGCAATGGGCAGCAGTGTTCTCTTAATTTCTGGTTAGTTGGATTGCCGTTTAGTATTCCTGTACCGATTGTTTTTATTATAGTTTTGATTTTTCGTAAGTACTAGTTTACCAGTAGCTAAGTAGCTAAGCGTTTAGAACAAAAGAACTTAGGTACTACGAACAATGTAAGTAATAAAGGAAAAATGACTACTCACCTTAATTTATTTTCAAAATCGAACTGCTGGGGCTAATATTTATGTCTTTATAGCTAAAATGACTTTCAGCGATGAACCGAGACAAGGTTGTTATCGCCCTCCCTTTTTCACATTCGAATAACACAACGGTAGCGAGGGCCAGAGTTTTACGCGTTTATCGATTTCTGCTACTGACACCGTTTTTCCGACGATATCTACACCATTCGATAAATTATTTTAAAGTAGCCAAACTAACACAATATGGGGCGCAGAGCAGCTGTCTGTTGATAGGAGTACAAAAAATCGATACTATTTCGTAACTCACTTCTTTGTGGCGGGCGGATAACACTCGTAAAATACTTAACCGTTACAGGATTGGGCACCTCTACCGATAAATCGTTTGCGTCTAATATAATGGAAAGCTAGTCTTTTGTGAAGGTAACCCTAGGTGGGGCTGTGCTGTTTCGCGCTCACAGCTGTTATCTACGTCCTGCGAGCTTCTTACAGTGCCTCGGGAGTGGGAAATACATTCAAGATGGCGGAGGGATGCGCGCGCACGCGACCTAAAGAGTCTGTCACATTTCTACGTAGATAAATCCAGCCAACTGTTTGCCAATAACTAAGAAATATAACTTAGCCAGTCTCAAAAACATCGTATTCACTCGAAAATTTATTCTAAACTGCTGTCAAAAATACATAAATTAAACGTTTTAAAAAGGGTTCTCATAATAATGACTGATAACTCTTGTCTAAGACATACTTTTTTAGGCATGTTATTTGTGAAGGGAAATTACTAAAATAATTTGACGATCTTATATAAGAGCATTCTCAAATCCATTGTAATATTTTGCGTGACGTACCTACATATTCTACAAATTGAAGAGATGTGGAGTTTTTAATTTAACAACCGAATAATCTCCAATAAATTACGTTTATTACGGGAATTTATTTTTAAAATAAATAAAGTTAGCCTAGCTTATTAAAGCCAATATCGTCATCAGGTTATATTAGTATGTACAAGAATTGAAACGAATTTTTTTTATTCTTCATTTAAACATAATTATTTATGTTTTCATAAATTATAAAAATTTGTTATAGCCAAAGTTATTTCTTATTACTTAAATATTTAGACAATAACTTAGCTACCTTTAAAATATATTAACGAAAGGGCCAAATTTAATTAAGCTTGTGGTAGGGAGCACTTGTGATGTAAGATGGAACCTTGACCTCGCGGTGGCCTAATTGTAAAGAATCTCACTCATATCTCAGACCAGTTGAGATGCTTGAGAATAAAAATTCTTAACAATGTGGTGTATTTCTAACCATAATATAAAGAGACAACTAAAAAAGAATAAAATAATATCCGAGAAAAGCCTTAGGCTATTTAAGAAGATATTATTTTTCTATTAACGCATTCGAAGCTGCGATAAAAAGTTAGTTAAAACTAAAAGTATGCTATCATTTTACTTATATTGAATTCTCGTAATATAGGTACGTATATTGTGCTGTGATAAAGTAAACTTTCAATGAACATAGGACCACACAATTTTATTAAGATATAACGCTTTATCTTCCTACCTAGGTACAATTAACAAATAAATTTCAAGGGCAGCAGTGACCATTTAACACCAGGTGTACTGTTCGTTAGTTTGCTACTCTTATATTAATAAAAAAATGTAAACTTTAATTTTACAATGTATTCGTTATTACATCAAAACTGCTTTGTTTAATGTATTTCGTTATTCCTGATTTTTGATATTAACTAAAAAGACAAAAAAATTTAATACGAGCATTCGTAGTGAACCGTAAATGTATAAACCTTTTCACTAATATTCTTTACGTTTTTATTGGAAAATCTACGATTTTTAAGAGGGCGCCATCTGTGTACCGGTGGTAATATTATTTGAAGCACAAGCTACAACTGCGTTCGCAAATTCACTCTTCAAATGATTCTATAAGAGAAATGTAGATGTCTCTGATGAAAATTTAATATTGATAGGTTTTTTTTCATCTTTAACATTTTCGGTTGCAATAACTTCATTATGTCTATAGTTAAAAGATTTAGATCGATTTATACATAACTATTTATATTTTTTTGTCGACATTTTTATATAACATAGTTATTTCCTAATCGATAACACTCGTTTCTGACTCTAGTACTTCGACTGAAGTAATTTTCTTCATAGATATTTCACATTCTACCTATAGTTCCGAGTTCATACTAACATCGTTATGTAGAACGAAAACACTGTATTTGACCGTAAACGAGCTAAAAATGTCAACTTTGACAAAGAGTTACTTGGACCACCGGAAACGGAAGTCGATAATGTCGAGTTGAAAGCTAATGAACTTACTGAACGCCAACAACAAAGCTTTGGGCTTCCTTTAATTTGTTGAAAACAAATGAAACGATTCTGAACTTATTGTCACTTATAACGAAAAGTGGGTCCTATAGTACAACCTTATTTACAGATTCTTGAATAACTGTTTTTACAAAAATATACAACTAGCTGAATCCGCCGGACGTTGTCCTGCTTTTTCAAAAAATTTCATGGTGTTCGGTCGAACGGTCTTAATACTTATAGGAGCTGAACATTAAAAATGTGTGTGTTTTTTTAATTACCGCCCCCGCAACATCC
>DWHE01000524.1:0-10104 GCA_018247495.1 Satarupa nymphalis | reverse complement strand
CGCCAGGTACTCGCGCTCGATGAGCCCCTCGATGCGCTTCTTGATCACCACCGGCGACGGCAGGAAGCGCGCGCGCAGCTGCTCCGTCACCTCGGCCACGAGCAGAGTGTGCTGTGTTTAATAAGTAATACAATTTAGTGTGGTCAGTTTACATACACATACACTCCAGCAGTTTGCTTAATACAGTCCGTCAAAAAAGTAAAGAACTAAAGATCCCATAGTTATGCAAACCTACCAATTAACCGTCACTGGTCTTTCGTGTCAATTTCCAAAGTAGCAATATAAACATAGCATGAACGATTACTCCCGCACGTTTCTGAACTTTGAAAAAGGCCATTGAACTACCTAGGTAACGACAGCAAAGAAAAAAGTGTAAACATTTATCCCCTAATATGAAACCTTCCTTCAGTCGAATGACATTTTATTTTAAACTTTATAGCTCTGGACATAAGTGACACCGCACGCTCACCGCCATTTTCTTGCGCGCCTTCATGATGCGCACGATGGCCGCCTCGATCTCGTGCTTGCGGTCCTCGTCCACCTTGTTGCGCGTCTCGCGCCGCTCGGGCTCCGACTCGCCCTTTGCCGCAACAGTTTGGATCTTCACCCTGTTAGTGACATGCATGGTTTATGGTAATTATTTTATAAATATAATATGTAGTTACAAGTAAACACGTATTGGTGTTATAAGACCTCCTCAAAATAGACTATCATAATTTTTTTATATAATGTGTGTGGGATTAAAATAAAAAATTAAATGAGTAATGAAGATTCAGTGAAGTTGCTTTAGTGAAACTTGTTTAACGGCGCCAATTTGCAAATCATTAACTACATACTTATCAATATAAATACCATATAAATATCTGTATTTTAATAATAGGTATGATTTACTTGCCTGTGTAATTTGGATGTAAACGCATCGTTCACATAGAACTGATGTGAGGGTTCAATTTCCTTTGTCTTTGGATGTTTAATGAGCACCCGCTGTGTAGGTTTGCCCATGGCCAGTGACTGGAGTGCGCGAACCAAATCCTTTTCTGGTATATCTGTTTCATTAATTATTTCCTGCAATTTTAATAATATTAAAATTATTTGCTTTTAATTATGTTCAATTTTTAATTTCATAAAACGTTACTTATGTAAAATAAAAAGTAATCAATTATATGGACAGAACGAACAATATTAACGAGATGTACTTCGTTGCACAGTTACCTCGTATGTAAGTCTCTCGCGCTTGTTGAAGAGCAGCAGCACGCACATTTGGAAGGTGGACACCTGGATGATGTGTCGTCGGGGCGCGTTCGTGGCGGCGGGGGGCGCGTGCGGGCCGGCGGGGGTCGTGGGCGGCGAGCGCGGCGGTGAGGCGGGCAGCACGGCGCGGAAGGTGGCGTGCAGGTCGGCGCTGCCCAGCTGCGGCTGCAGCGACAGCTGCCGCCCCGAATGTTTTGCCAGGTAAAAGCTGCCAAATTGAGTGAGTGTCAATGAAGATACATTTTATTTATTATGAAATATCAATCCCTAAACTAAATACTTCCTTTCACTTTTAATAACGTATTTGGGCTTGGAGATTGTGAACTCCAATTGTTTTTGATAATTCAAGGCCTAAATATTATTGTAGTATAAAATTTAATTAGTATAAAATGTAACTAACGATAGTTAATACTAGCTCTAGCATTGATCATTGTGATTATCAATTAACAATGAATCTGTTACAATGTTCTTAATTAACGTAAGAAACATCTGTAATATTAATATATACCTTCTGAATACTTCAAATGCGCTCCTGGGTGCTGTGGGGATGTTGCACTTCGGTGTGGCACTTTGCGTTGGCCAAAAGCCGGTGGTCAGTACGCGAACTGCTAGGTCTACTCCATGTAGATTACTCTATAATACAATAAATAGTTACTTATACCTTTTTAGTTCTTTCCCACACAATTCTATGAAATATCCAATGCTATAAATATTTTGTAGTAAAATATATTACCCCAGACGAAAGTACATGCTCCTTGAATTCCTCCATAATCGTATTTGACACGGTCATGTCTTTGAACATGCCTTCAAGCTTTGAAGTGAACTGGCAACCACACTCAGTCTGTAGAGAGAAAGTACAATTTTACAATATTGCCAATCTGTATCCATCTGGCTCAAAATGTATATTCACCAAATTCTAATACGATTCTTCGAAGATTGTTCGAAGCTTGCGCCACGGTAATGTCAACTGCGGAGTTCCACTATAGTTTATCATAATAGTGTGAGTATGTGACAATCTTCACAATATCAGTAACAAAAGATCAATAATGTTTCGTTTTATACAAGTAGGAAATGTAAACTTAAAAATAACAATTTTAAAATTTGCATTGATAAACAAATATATGAAGGAGATACATGTTTATATGGAGGATTTACTGATTCAAATGTACACACACACATTATAAACAAGTGTCCTATTGTTGCGAGGGACCTGGCCACAAGGACGGACACAACAATGTTACACTGCATTTGAGTTATAGCTTTGTGTTGCCATTTGAGATTTAAAACCGGCAAAGGCCAGATTTATGGAAAAAATAACATTGGCATCTTAAAGGAATAACATTTTCTTTAGTCTCAATCAAACATTAATCAATGTTGATTTTAAGTACTTTAAGATCAAATTAAATAAAATATTAAATTTCAACTACAATCCTGCTTAAAGTCTTTTCACTCATCTTCTGCAAAATTCTTTACTATAAAATGACTCAGTTAAATAATGCTATATGATATGGGTTTAGAAGGAAAAAGACTTTAAGCGTGAATTTCATCTACATGATTGATAAAAGTCAGAGAATCTGTAAGGACACTTACAAAGTCCAATGTAGTAAAGAATTTTGCAGAAGGTTACGGATGAGGGGGGTTAGGTAGTGAATTAGTCACAGTCCGAGTTGTCTACGGGACATATCGAGACATCACCGATTACACAGTGGAAGGCCCGCAGTTCCACGTCTCGTAACAAGCTTTCGCTCTAGAAGTATGGTAAACAAGATTATACAATTTTCTAAACATTCGGTAACGCTCAAAGCTAATATTACACTGAAATAAAATCAGCTTTAATTCATCATAACCGAATTTTGAATTCATAATAAAATCGCTGTACGACGTCAAACTTCTGTAAGGCTTTAATTTTATTATGAAACCATAATATTACTGGTTTTATTTTTAAATGATAAAAAATATATACACCCTGTTGTGTGCGTATACATTCTTACTTAGAATTTGGACGTTGTACATAACAAGCAAGTCAGATGCATGCATGTGTTTACATGCCAGCGCGTAATATTATGGCATGTTATATATAATGTAACAAGAATAAAATGCCGTCTATGCCGACCTTCAGTTTGGAGATCATGTTCTTCTCGCTGTCGTCGGAGACGGACTTGTTGAGCAGCAGGCGCTTGGCGAGGTGCTGCTTGTAGTAGCGCTCGAACACGTCCTTCTCTTGCAGGAACCGGAACAGTACCATCGTTTTGTCCAAAACTGCTTCAATCTCTTGCTCGCTCATCTGCATATTACAGATACTTTGAAACAAACATACAAGGCAACAATCGAGATCACACAAATCGTCCTAGTGGGGAGTTCCCGTAGATGCGGTAGGGAAGAAAAAAAATAAAAAGCGTTCTTGCCTTATTTAAATTGTTAATCTCACTACCTTGATAATATATTTACTTACACCCTTTTCACCTTTCTTTAACTTCCCATCGATGAACAACGACAAGAATTCTGGCGACTTATTATTTAGATTAAGGAAGTATTCGAAATCGGCTGCAATCATGTGTTTGAATATTTTGTCATTGTTGAAGGAGTTTTGAAGGAAGTGGTCAAATCTGTCTTTCAGATCGAGTAGGTTCTGAAACAACATTTATTTATTATTTCAATTGTTTTAATTAAAATGTACATATCTACATTTATTTTATTATGTAATTGTCGCAATTACATTTGAGACGACTTATTGTGACATTAAATGAAATTAATTACTGAGAAACTGAATATTTTTCTGAAAATGTGGATCGCTTTCCTGGAACCAGCGACGGTTTAGGTACGGTACCTGGACGAAGGCGATCGCGTTCGCGTTGTGGTGCGTGTCGGTGACGAGCGCGCGGCCCTGCTCGCGCAGGTGCGCCGACACCGCGTCCACCACGGTGCGCAGCCCCTCGGGCACGCGCGACAGCAGCTTGTACACGCACGCCAGCTCAGCCGTGCGCGTGTGCATCAGCATGTGCACCACGCCCGAGTTCTCCATCTGCATAGCAAATGATCGCGTGCCAAATTTGTTGTGGTGTACCTCATGCATAATTTTTTTAGAGCACTGTCTAAATATTTTTTTTCACATTTCCTACCGATAACATATTAACGACCACGACAATTTAATAGTAACGTGGTTATTTTTTTGAATAATGAGTGCAAATGGACGACTTCGATTAAGCATTCCCTGCAGCTCATAACAACCTTAGTGGACTACATTTTGAAAACATGTGATTTGTTAGTGTGGAAGATGCGGTTGGCCTACGTTGTCGTCGCAATAAATAACCCATGAAACAATACCTCGACGATGGTTTTCATATGGCGCTCGATGAGCTCGTGCTCGAGGACGGCCACCACGCGCGGCTCCGTGCTCTCGTCCAGGTAGTGGCGCGCGCGCTCCGATTCCTCGTTGATGCGCGCCTCCACGCGTCCGATGTACACCGCAGCGCTGTTCTCCGCCAGGAACTTCAGAGATTCCATCTGCAGCGAAAATTTCGTGATCATCTTAGCGTATTGTCTACGGGCTAAACGGTTGAACGACATCGCAAGTGTTTTTATTTTTCGCTACATAGGCAATCATTTGCGTGTCATCTCACGCGGCAGATGTAAGAATAAATTAAGCAGGAGGCAAAATTTCAAAGTAAAATAACAATGTATATGTATTTTATCAACATTGATATCTTGCATACCCTATAAAATTCTGAAGACTGATGCAGGAAAGGCTTCTCGTAGTCCTCCTCGTAGACAGCGCGGGAGTTGATGCCGAGCACCATGAGCATCTGGCACGCGTTCCGGATGGCCAGCCTGTCTACCACCTCACCGCGCCGCTCGCGCGCCACCAGCTCCAGCAGCGTCTGGCGCAGATGGTCTCGGATGCACCCATAGCGGGCTACCTGCATTACCCGAACATGCACTTCATCCATTTACTGTGTAATACTCAGTGTGGTAACCATTGGTAATTTTTACTAATCTTTCATAGTTAGAAAAATCATGTAAGGGTTTAGGATCACTGAACCAATTCTAATAATAACTACCAATTGCAATCTACCTCATGTTTTATAAGTAGAATTTTTTTGTATTCATTTTATTTTCCTTTTACTGTAAATGGAGAGAATTTTGTAAATATTGTGACTCAAAGTTTTTAAGTAAGCACATACACACATGATAAAAAGCCATACAAACTGGTTCTACATTTTTCTTAATTTAACATTGAGTATGTAAGAAATTATTCATTGTTAGGCTGGCAAATAGATTGACAAATAAGCAACACCCGAGAAGTCACTAATGCATTGCTGGCTTTGTGAATAGATGATCTATAAAACTCATTAGCAATTTAAACCATAGTAATGTATGATAATAATGTACCTGATCTCTAAATATGATAAGACCCAAGTTGTAGACATTATCAACATCATTCTGTTGAACATATACCCTGTCCATGTACATTAGTATATCACGGATCATCACCATGCTCGTTTGGTGGTCAGTCCACGCATTATTTAGGGTCTGGAGGAATCCATTGTGTAGAGAATGCAAAACATCCTCTCGAACCTGAATAAAAATTGACATTTAATTGATAACAATTATTTTGAAACCACAACATACAATACTAAATCTGTAAATACTTTGATGTCACTTGGTATTACATTGAACCCCAGAAGGGTACTTGAAAAAAATTAAAATTGGATTAAATCTCTCAGAATGTAATATTTTCCTTTTTGGTAACTGGAATGTAGTGTTCCTAACATTAAAGGATACTTACAGACCTTGGTAACTAAAACCAACCTCAAATTGTTAAACTGCCCTGTTTGTCACATAATCAAAATTTTCTTAAGAAAATAAATTAATTTTTATTGTTAAGACAGAATATTTTTACCTTTGTTTCAAGGTGATGAGTGACCACTTCTTTCAAGCCTGTATATAATCTCTCTCCATATTTGTGAAGTACCATAGTATATGCATTTCGATAAAGTTCCTCAAAGGAAAGGCCAGAATTATTCTTCTTTTGGATTTCTTGAATTGCATTCTTTAGTAAACTCCATATGTTCTCCACATACTTCTCATCCATAGTCATCTGTAAGGAAAATATAATACCATCTATACTCTTATTAATTAAAATAAAAAACCCATCACTATCTGATAATGTGGCAATTATTTGCAATTGACTTATAACACAGAGACTATTAATTTGTTACAATGTGAAATTGTCGTTGACTCCTTTTTTTGATTTCTTATAATGTGCACTTAACTGTGAATTTTCATAAAAGTAATTTAATTTAACTCCAATATATACAGAACTCATAGAACTGAAATAAATACTGTTTTTTTATTATATATAGTTACTACATACATATAAAACTATATAAAAACACACAACATCAAATTAAAAAATTAGAACTATATTAATTGTAAATCCACAATTCAATTACAGAAAGTTTTTCATGCAATTAGAGGTTAGTTGGTCACCTCATAATAACTTACAAGGAATTAAATGAAATTTAAACCTTTAAAAGTTTGGCTAATCTCGTAAATGATTACAAACCCATGTATCTGGATACATTTGGTAGTAAGGTTCTGAATAGTTCCACACTTGAAATTTTCGTGTCATCTTGATTTCAATTACTTTTGCAGTTATAAAAACATTGTAGATTATAAGTTATGTGGTATATATTCATAACAAAACTTATCCAAAAGGCTTGGTAATATTTGTCTTTTATAGTTTTCTCTCTTGTCAAATAAAATGAGGATTATGACATATTGAATATTTGTTAACATTTTATTTCTAAATTTAAATGATTGTCAGTTTTATTACCCTATAGCAAAATTAAATTGTATCAGTTAAAATAAAATTATTTGTAACATGATTATTTTTGTGTTTGTTATTTGTAATTTTTTGTTAATATTAAAATTAAAGTTTGACTAACACTCGAGACATTCAGTGCTCAAATTACAATATGGTATCTATATTATAGTGTCAAGTATAATGTATATTTAGTTTTTGTATGTGGTACATTACATTAATATACAGACATTGTATGTAGTAATCATTGCCCATGGTCATAATAAGTCATTCCAGGGGAATAATAAGAATATTTAGAAAAATACAAAATTATAATTTAAAATTAAATTGAAGTTGTGTAGGTATGGAAGAAGTAGAAATTTATAGCATAATAATCAGCAAGATGGTTAAAAATAATGCAGGCAAACAAAAAAGATTTTGTACTATAGACAAACAAATATTATACCATGGCCATATAGTTTAACGGATAAGCCTAGCAATGCCTAGAAATAAAGCTTGCATAAATTTTATTATTTAGCTAATTAAAAACTATAGACAGTGGGTCAACCAGAAGAAACTATACTGTCGGCACATTTAACATCATTCTTCTGTATTTGAGATCAGTTTTTGCAAAACATTAATGAATTTATTCTCATGTTGTTTTTAAAAATGGTTTTCATTTAATGAAAACTGTTTTAAAATAGTGTCTCTATAATTTGATTGATATGATATTAGCATATAAGTGTGCACTTTTTGTTATTTAAATATCATAAACAATTGGTAAAATTATATGATAATAATGCTTTTATTATGCTATGTGCAATTGATTTACCTAAAGCATTCAGCTTTATAGTAAATTGACAAAAGTTTATATTAGAAATATTGTGAGTGTAGTCCTAAAAAATTTGATTGAATATATCTTGGACATGAATTTGACTTTATTGGGAAAAAAGAAATGGCATTGTTATTTTTTATTATAAATGAAATAAAAAAACACCAGTAGAAAAGTACAAAAAAATATTATACGAATGTAAACATTGAATGACTTACAGGAAAGGCTCGGATCCGCATTTTGCCAGATTTGTCTTTAGGTAAAGTACTCTTCATCATTGCGACAACGTTAATTATCACTATTTAATTAGATATTTAAAATATTCTTTACTTTTTCACTTGCAGTCGTAATAATTCATTGTTATTTTCACATCTGTAATAAAAAACACTTATATGTATAAAAATTACGAAAGCAAAATATGTCAGTCAAATGCTTCTTGACGTGATACTTCGGGTTAGCAGTGACATTGTCTGCTCTGTTTTAATTATTAGAACATTCGATTTTATCTCCATAAGTATTAAAACTACCTAGCTCTTTACAATAGCAACAAAAAAACTTAAAAGTCCAAAGGGGATAGAGGCGAATGGAGACAAATAAAATAATCACTCTATCCTTGCGTACAAGAATGATTTTTTATTACACTTTGATATAAATCGTGATAAAAATAACTGACATGTATAAATAAAACTCTTAGTGAAACGATCGAGCACCAACACTTTTCTGTTACATGTATTCCAAACACCTTTTGTGTTGCTTTTCATAAATTCTGAATTGTTTTTACTTACTTCATTCCAGTCCAGTGTCTCCAACTTGACATAGGTAATTAAACATATATGTAGCTATGATACAATTTGGGTTACCAACAAACAAAAAAAAGAAAAAATGCAGCGTTTCCAGCTGTTTATTTAATTGTAACGTACATTCTATTTGATACAATCCGAAAAGTAATGTGTAAATAAGTATAAACAATTGTACTTCCTGTTTTTCTCTAAATTCTCAGCCCTCTAAGTATTCGAGCTCTCTAAGTGTTTACCTTGTAAGAACTAAAGAAAGCAGCATAACGTGCATAAGACATGTACCAGCTAACGTTAATAAATATTTTGCACATGTTATAGTCGATAATAAAAAGCATTTATAATTGTTATAACATAAAAACGAGCATGTTACGAATAACTACAGTTGGTAACAAATTTTTCAAAGTGCTTATTAAATGACTAACCAACGGTGGACACTCTTGATTTAACAGTATTTTTATATCTTATGTTATCGGAAATTTATTTTAATGATGAACTCCTATTTATATGATAGACCCATTGAAATTTATGATAATGGGAATAGAGGTGGATGGATTAAAATATTTTGTGCTTTATTTAATTTCAAAAAATCGGATAAGTGGTTTAAATGAATTAAAAGTTGCAAACCAAAATAAACATAACGCAATTTTAAAAAATAATAAAAACGAATGAGGGCGCCACTGTTTTATAGATGACTGTGTTGTCATTTCTTAAAATAAAGGTACACGGTTGAAAAATTAATAAATAATTCATTTTTTTTAAATTAAAGGTTAATTTATTTATATTATGAATGAACTTAGATCATGCTAAGTGTAGTTAATAGATGATCCTATGCGGTAAAAAAGTGACGAAGTATCATCATCATTGAAGACTATTTAAAATTTATTTAAGGCCACCAGCATTTTTGTGATTCCTTTGGTGATGCAGATGTCCGTAGGCGGCGGTAAACACTTACCAAATGGCCTGTCTGATTGTCTGTCAGACTTATCTAACTGAATATTATAAATGCGAATGAGAGTTTGTTTGTTTGTTACGCTTTGACGCCCAAATTTTAATAAATTATTTCATCAATGCAAAGGTACATTATCAGAGAGTAGCATAGAATATATTTTATCCCCGTATTTAGACGGGAATAGGACCTACGCGGGTGAAACCGCGGGTCAAAACGCGGGGCGTTGCGCTAGTAGAATTAGAAACCGTCAGACTAGAATTTTAATATTTATAAAAATACTAGCTGAACCCGTCAGACGTTGTCCTGCTTGCTCAAAAAATGCATATACAGGCCGATTTCATAGTGATCGGTTGAACGGTGTTGAAGTTTTGAAATAACACTGACACTGTTCAGGAGAGCATGGGGAAAGATTAAAGAAGCAGCTTTCTTAAAATGATATCTCGAAAACGATGCTAGCTCTTAAGCTATGTGT
>DWHE01000523.1:0-10110 GCA_018247495.1 Satarupa nymphalis | reverse complement strand
TAAGAAACTTGAGTCCTAAGGCCTTTTTTTATTTTTCATGTACCCGTAAGAGTAGCAAATCGGCATGCAATTCACCTGGTCTTAAATGATCATTTTAGCCCTTGACAACTCCTTAGACCTAAGTTGGTACCCAAAGTATGCCGACAATCACACCCTTTAAACTGAAACACAACCAGCGAGAATTGCTCCACAGCAAACTGCTCTGGTTCTACCACCACTAAAAGCCAACGTTAAAAAGTTCACAAAGGCGTGGTCACAAAAAACCAGTACCTTTGATTAATATAACAGAAACCGAACATTTACTTTTGTGAATCCAATGACATAAATACCCATATGTAGGTATCTAGGTATATACGCTTCGCGGAAGCAGGAACAGAGTTACAGATTGCTTGCGTCTTCAACTCCCTTGGGTGTGAACGAAGCTCACGTTGCTTACGTATTGTTTGAATGCTATTTTTTACATCGGACATTACAATAGACGCTAGCTATATTGTATTATTATCTTACAAAGATATAGTAGTTACTAGGTAGTTAGAAAGAGCGACGTCTGTAGGTTTGCGATGATGTTGTGGAAACTGTTTTTTTTGTATGAAAATAGCAAACAATAACTTGCTGCTACAGTACAGTGTGCTTGTGGTATTCCGGTCAGAGCTGGACCTGAAATTTTTTAATTTCATGCTGACATGTGATTCACCTGGTGTTAAGCGATCGCTGCAGCCCATGACAAACGTAACCATCATCGCATTGAACTATCGTCCATTTCAAAATCTTTCACAGTTGCGTTGCCACTCGTGAGGACTAAGTTGGTCGCCTCATTTATCCAAAACGTGCGTGCACCCACACCCTTCAAACTGAAACAAAACTCGCAAGAGTTGCTTCACAGCAGAAATAGGTGTGGTATTTGTACCGACTCGTTCGAACGTGGATAGGTTCTACCGCCACTATCCTCATTGGATTGTAAATTTAGTTAACGCTGTTAAATTAAACCTCTCACTGACGTAAACGACTTAATAACATAACTTGTTCACATCAAATTGGCATGCGATGTGGCGGGAGATAATTGTGATAAACGCAAACCTTTTGCAGCAATCCTTGAGGTCTCTTTCTCAGAGAATCCAATTAATTTAACACAAAACCTTTTAAGAAATAGCCTAACTTTTTTTTATTGTTGTAAGATTAGCAAACGGGCATTCAATTCTCCTGGTGTTAAGCGAACGTTGCAGCCCATGACAACAGTAACCAACCTCAAATTGGATGTAATAATAATAACTATAGCTATTTCTCACACCGGATGAACATGATGCACTTCGCATAACTTTTGTGAAACAATTATTAATACTTAGATCAGCTAACGTACATTATTAGTGTTAAAATGCGAAACAAACCGTTCCCCGTTTTACAATATATTTAGTAGCTGGCCACTCATAAATAAAAGGCAGCGCCACATTAAATACATAAAGCGCGTACTATCGTACACCTCCCCGCTGGTGCGTCGTTAATTAAAGGTAAAGCACAATACAACAGGCGTGAGTAATGCCGGAGGCGGCGGCTGCAGCTTCACTCTGCGGCCGCGCGACTTATGTGCCGTTGGCCGGTAGTTATGAGCCTCGGTCCAACCATAACTCAACCCCTACATCTGTTCAGCCATTGTAACACACCTTTATTATGAAGCACGAAGTCACTATTTTATATTCCCAAAAAAAAGCATTTCTGCATATTTTAGTCCAAGTCGAATCAGTGCTGGTTCAACTAGGTCAGTACAATCACCATATCTTTTGTTTTGTTTTGTTTCAGTTGGAAGAGCTTTAATGTCAGCACCCTTAGGATATTATGAGGTCCAATTTAGTGGTAAGAAGTAGCAATGCAGCTGTAACTATCATTTAACTTAACAATGGCACACTTTATCATAGGCCGCAGTGATTACTTAACACCGAGTGAACTGCTTACTACTCTTATGCTAAAAAAATATGGGTCGGCTAAAATCTAGCTCTAAACAGTATACATTTTCGGTTAACTAGTACCATGATATATTTGACAAATTTTTATTTTTATTATAAAATTAAAATACTAAAATGCGTATTGAAAATATATAAATGAAAACCTATGTTGAGGTCTGTGATGACAAAACGAGTGCTACTGACATCTCTCGAGTCAAGCAACCCTCACCCAGGCAGTGGCGTGAACTAAAACAATTAATTCTCTTTTTTTGACATTGATTTAGACTGCATTTTTGGTATCATAATTAAAGAATAATATTATTTTAAACCTCACTATAAATCGCCTTCGCTGCCTCAGGCTTATTTTGGAGGCGTGAGTGCACTGCTGCACCTGTTCCAGTATTAAGAAACTTTCTGCCTCTACAAAATGACGTCATAACTTACATAGTCTTATCACCTAATTTACTAGATGGGCAAGAAAATTCCCAATGGCATCGATCAGTGTACTCATGGCCTTAAAGCTTTGGCTTTTATTTATAAATTTTGCGTTTTTCATCTCGAAAGTTTTGCAGAAACTATTGATTATAAAGTACCAGTGTCTGAACCAATACTTTCGTAAAAGCCAGTCGTTTCTTACCACAAGTAAGGTTATGTTTTGAGTCAAGTAAAAACCAGTCTGTGAGGCCTTATATCATATTTATTAGATTAGTTGTAATACAATCTACATACGTTCCACCATTACTACCAACATAACTATTTCTCCTGTGCAGTAACTGTAAGACCAGGTGAACTGCATATACGTTTGAAGTTACCACAATGTTACAGTTGGTCGGAGAAGATTAAATGATAACTTATAACCAAGAAGAAACGCACAAAACAAAAGCTCTGAACGCCCAAGATGAGTGAAGCACTGGATTTTTAAAGCTTACATCAGGAATTATTTAAAAATTACTTGTGTACCCAATAATAATTTTAATCTCAATATACACAATCACACCCCGCTCAGACATAATATGAAAAACAACGTTGTGTACATTATATTTGAAAATAAATTTTATGAACATAAACAAACAAAAAATATTGACCTAACATACCAAAATTGTGTACGTCATTCCAAACCTCGTTAATTCTAAAACAATAGCAAATACCAAAAATTAAAAGCGTATATGTATTATTCCGTGGCAGGCGATTCAGCGCAGTCGCTCTGTATAAATATGTAAGCGGAGGAAACGCTGACGTCTGCGTTCCGCCGCGTCGGTGCGGAAACCGCGTCAATTAACTTGGCCGATGACATATAGCCTTTGTTCCCCGCTCGCTGCCTGCATTACCCCCCGTGTTTACTTACAAGAAATTTACCACACGTAAATTTATTTGTTAACAATCGTTCACAGTCTTCAAGAAAAACGCTTCAGGATTATTAATACAAAGCCCTGACCGGTTCCAAGTTCTTCCTAAGGAAGAATATCTCAAAGTGTTGCCAGCGAAAACGAAAAGAATCTTAATATAAAAATCAATATCTGCTGAAGTCATCTGCCAGATGCTAGACAATTAAATTCCGCTGAATCAATTCTAAATTAAATAGATCCACTGTGAAAATACAAAGTTTAGTGACTGTCAATGTCAAACAAAGCAGATGAAAAAAGTTTTTTCTTCCAATTCCATTTTCTTTCACGATTCCTCTTTCACAGTCTCTAAAAGTTTTGAAAATAAGAGGTTTTCGCGAGAGTCTCAATTATCGATAAAGACGATATTAAAAATTCGTTTGTTTTGTTCTTAGCTCGCGCCTGGAGATCGGTGTCCCCTTTTTTCCTATTGTTTGCATAAGAAGGGAAGCAGACGCAGCGAAAGACGATAATCACAAATTAAAAATTTTGGGTGCTGACGACATCATCCCATTTCGCGCGTCCTTTATCTTTGCAGTAAATTGCGTGAGCAAAACAGTTTTTGTTAGATTACCTATGAAGTTAAAGTTTTTTCAGTTTGGATATTTCCAAGTTGAAAACTGCACTACAGTAGGATTCTGAATTGAAATAATGTCGTATTCAATTGTAAGGAAATATGGATTTTTTTTCCATTTGTGATTTCTTAATTGACATCGGTGCCATATTTGTTTCTGAACTAGAAACGTTAACTATTATACAATAACTAGCGCCTTGGAGTAAGTACAAGACACCAAAAAGAATACAAAAAAATTGATTCACATCCAGTGTTCAAAGTAAATGATAAAACATATTGTAGTTAATTTTGATCAAATCGGGATAATTTTTAACTGGTCGCTAATATTCTAAATGTACATACATTGCTTTAAATACGCTATAGTCAAATAATTTCCTATGTAATTGTATTTATTCATTTTGAAAAAGCAAAATATGTTAAACTTGATTAAAGAAACCGTGAGTGACATAAATATTTACTGAAGCACAACAGTGAAATGAAGCACAATGGGTCATTGTAATTTATTGAAGTGGCACATACATAAGGGATTCTGTGAAAAATATATCCTGTATGATAATAGAGAATATTTCTCGGGAATAGTTAAACCCAGAGAAGGCAACGAAATCATGGATTAAACACAAATTGAATCCAAGGAAGTCGCGTCTTTGCAACTAGAACATTAATTACGATATTCTTGTACAAAAATTACTGCCTACAGAAAGATTCAAGATCTATTACAAAGCTTACGTTGATGGGTAAAACCACCAGAGACATGTCTAGTCCTAAGTCTATCCTATCTCCATGTTATCGCGCGGCCACATATTGTATAACCGGCCATTTTAAAATTCCAGGAGCTTCGACTGAAAATTGTTCAGTAACTCACCCTCACCACATTTTTTCTGATTTCATTTTTTTTCGGAATACCAAAAACTTTTCTCAAATTTCAACGCTTTTAAAGAATTAATTCATTAACGTTCACATGTTTTCTATAGCAGAGGCATCTACATTTTTCTATTAAAACATTAAAGGTACATCGATAACAATGCCCGATACTTCGCTCAGTTAAAGTTAAAACGTTGCGTAGAAAACAAAAATTGATCTATTTTTTCAACATAAAACGAAACATTTCAAAGATAATGATGTAATATTTATACACTCCAGAAAATTGTTTACGTAATCCAACAGGTCGTGCAATTGAGAAGTTACTTCGGTCTTTTATTTCAATTCCATCGTTATTTACCTTCGGAGACGCCGACGCTGGAGTTTCTAGTCGACGGACAATATCGCATTAAGAATCAAGAGCCCGTCGTTATTATCAGAGGATCTATAGACCGTCGAAATTTACATACATAGTTGCCGTTTGTTACTACTGTGATGAAGGAACATGCTCTAAATTTATTCGTGAGCATTATAGTGTAACATGTATGAGCCAGTACTCCCTTAATGTATTCATGTAATTCGCATAGCCGGCATCCCCTTTGACCGGCCCCGCAACACCGCACTAGCTGCCCGTATACAGCAATATAACGTGATGTTTTAAAATCATCCATCATGTTTAATGTCCATATAAAAGGAGCTAGCGTGCCGACTCTCCGCGGATTTTTCTGATAACGTTACAATTCGATATGAATTCCGTTAACATTACCAATTTCCTATCGAAACGAGAAACATAAATCTGCTCCAAGTTTAGACACGATAATTAAAACCTTTACAAAGTTTAACTCCGCAGTCCTACGGGCGATTTGTCAATACTTTGCGATTTATTCAAATAAAAATGCGAGGAATTTTCGCAACTCGAATTTCGTTACTTACCCCACTTTATTTAAAACATTTAATGAACGAAAATAAACATGCGTAAAAATACAACATAGTTAAGTAATTTAGTGTTATTTAAATTTATTTAGCTGTTAATTTTTAAAGTTGCAATCAGTTTTCAGTTTAACGAGGTATGGACTTTACAAATACTATAGTTTTTAATGATTTTTTTTTTTTGTAAATGTACTGTATATATGTATATATAAATATACCTACTCAACATTACACTATTCGAGAGCCGAAATACAGAAGTTGTAGTGGGGTCGAATAAAGCCCGGAGTATCTACTTGAATATAAAAACGTAGCTATGGCAAGCCGACGCATCTAAAGCCAATTTACATTAAATGCGGTCGGCCCCTCCAGTGATACCTCATACTTGCCGGAATCCACTGAAGCCGGGTAGTCAGCAACTGAGCTGATTATGCTATCTCTCAAAACTGTGCACATTTCTTTTTGCGCGCTAATATAAATGTAATTTAGTTATTAAATGCAATTTCGCTGCGAGCGCCCCTTCATTTCGCTCAGACTAAGCGTTTTATATTAGGAGTATCATAAATGATACGATAGTACACTGTCTTACTGGTCTCATTAACTTTCTCGAGTTTTTAAGAAACTTTATTTTTAAACGGAAGTATACACACTTATTATAATAGTTGAACATGCATACGATTCGGTTAATAAAACCAAGTAATTCAACTTGAATACCGATTATTATATTTACTTGCTTATAATTTAACTGTGAACACGGCAAAAAAAGCTTTTTTTATTTATATCCACACAAAAGAGACAGAACGAGAGGTTGAAATAAAGAAACTTAGTACTTAATTTAGGCTTTAGAATAGAAATCACATGTAAACAGACAGAAAATTGATGTCAAAATCAAAGCATCACAAATTAATTGACCATTCATTATTAAGTAATCCTCTTTAAGCATAAAACAAACTCCTTATTTATGTTAATCTAACCGAATAAGGGAAAGATGAAATAAGGAATAAAACTAAGTATGTCTTTACGCAATTCAATCAGAGGGGTAACAAGAACACGGACGGCCTTAAGATCACAGTCCGCATACTAAATTATAAGCCCTTAGTTATTTATGCATCATGAGCCAACATCTTAATAGCCAACACGAGTTATGTCAAGCCTAAAATAATATTTTGTGTAAATGTTTGAAAATAAACAAGCCACGTTGAACGGTTACCTTTACATTCAGAATATGTCGTAAGTTTACTGTTTTAGGTCAGATTTGCGGGCATTTAATGTTTGACAGTGCCTAATAAAGCAAGAATAATTTTGAATTTATACCCATCCGCATTGAAATTACACGTAACACTCACCTTTGGGTGTGCTCTTCTGGGAAACGCCACTTTGGGGTCAATCTGAAATGTAAAACAAACGGTTAATTTCATGTTACGAGTAAAATGTAAGTGAGTACAAAGTTTAACTTCAACTAAGGATGTATTTCATTATATTTTAGTGAAGGGCATTTTGTTTGGAGTAGATCTTTTCTGTTTGTGTAAATTTATGAAATAAATATAAAATATAGCTTAAATTAGGACATGTCTAAAAAATTTCACAAAGTCATATGATTCTTTTTTATTATGTTTTAGTGTTAGTGAAACCTATCCAGGTTCGACCTGTACCACATAACTACAACTACTTCTGTTGTAATTCAACTCTGGCGTATCGTATTTCAGTCTGAACGGTAAGGGTGCCGGCACGCTTAGGATATTATGAGACCATCAACTTATTTCTCAGAAGTAGTCACCCGGCTGTGATCGATCCGAATGGGACGATGGTCGAATTTAAGGTTGGCTACACATATCAACTACTGCAGTGAGCACTTGACACCAAGTAACCTGCTTGCCAATTTGTAACTCAAATAAAAAAAATACCGATAAAAGCATAAATAAGTCCACGTAAATAGAACTTGACCTGTACAATAAAAATAATCATTGAGCAGTTTCCGCCCAACTAATCACAGACCGCACATCAAACTGGTACCGAGCTCGATAAATTCTCATCGTCCTATGCGGCTACACTGTGCACTGTCCGTTCCTGAAATCCCGCCCAAAAAAAGCATCGAACTAAAATTCCTGCGCCGTGGTCCTGTCACTCGATTTCTCCTCTCGTCTTTTTCATGTAACCGAGCGCCACTATTTCATACGTGGCACTGTTTAAGCCCTCAGATTTTCTCCCGGCAACGAGCGGCCGAACGCTTTATCTCTTTTTGCTCGTATCTCGACGCGCCGGTGACCGTTATAAACGCAAAATATAAACCCAAAGAAGCTACCTTTGACATTTTTAGAGGTAAAACGTTTCATTTCTACTCGCGTTGGCCGTTTTGTTAACCGGCTTCTAAATTCTATCGAAGTTTTTTGTTTGCAATCAAGGCATTGGTCGGTGCGATGTTTCAATCATTTATTTCGTTCAACGGGATATGACTTTAAATTGGTATATCGGTATGTTTACTGATAGTCATGGTGTTCGATTTACAACACGCAATGAGGATAATAAATATTTTATATTACGGCCTATTCTCAAAATCCACGTTTGTCGTTTTGAATCGTACTAGAAATGTATTACTATTATGTTTTCAATTATAATAATTTCTTAAGAGTTATTTTAATGTTATCCGCGCTGAACGGAACTCGCCGTCAACGTCTCCGTAATTACGAAGCAAGCGTGAGAGAATAATTTAAAAGATTTCGCCCAAGAGGACTGCATTATTACAATATCAGGGAAACGGCTTTACAGCGTCATTCATACATTCTTAATTATTTAATTATCTTTTGAGTGCGCCGCGGAATAACGCAGCTGCAGAAAATCCGGTATAATTTGATCAAATTGGATTTTCACTCTAGAGAATATTCATTTTTACGTTTAAGTAATGATATTATAATTAGAAGCGAAGGTCTGCAAACGTTTGTACATGTTAAAATAATTATCTTCATGTCCACGCCGAGAAGCATTAAAATGTTGTACTCTACTCTTACAGTGGGTTGCGTGAGCAATTTCGTGAGCGTCGTAAAATTAAGCAAGCAAAAATATCGTAAAATTCCAGATGGAGCGTTCATGTGATAAGCACTACCAATTTTTCATTTATTTTTATAAATAAATCTAACGTTGTTTTATAAACAATATTAATGAGATATAAAGTGACATCTTACAACCAACGCTGATCGACACAGGTGCTAAGGCACGCACTTTTGTATGCGGCTTAACATTTTTCAGTGACAAAACACAAAATATTGCCTTCTTAAAGTAGGGAGTTTTTTTGTTGGTATAAAAGGAGCAAACTGGCATGCAGTTCACCCGGTGTTATGTGATCACTGCAGCCCATGACAACTATAACCAACCTAGAATTGGACCTTTGCCCACTTCGGGATTGGTCACGCTACTGAGGACTATGTCGTTTTATATTTCTAAAGCGTGCTGGTATCCACAACCTTCAACCTGAAACACAACTCGTAAGAGTTGCTTCACAGCAGAAATAGGTGTGAAGGTGGTACGTATAATAATATTTAAATAACCTTTAAGGTTTAAATCTGCGAACGAGTTGAGCGTCCAACATAGAGGGGCCTGTGGCAGTCGTTTTTAACACTCGTATACTCTTGTGTAATGTTCTCATGACTATGAAAATTTTATTTCTGGTCACTGTATTGAAAACTAATTGATCACTCAGAGTCTACAGCTTAAGACGATTACGCTGAACTCAGCCCCTAGATGTTTGTTGTTTGAACATAATTTTAATCATTAATTTCCAGAATTTGGATATTGGCAAGTTAGTGAGCATAATAATTCGCGTTATCGAAAACAAACTATCTATCACAAACGTCTTTGACGAGTACAATAGTACCCAGTAAAACTTATAAGGGAGAGTATCTAACTTTTCACCATAATTATAATTGCTTAAAAATTCTGTAGGAATATCTTGAGGATAGTGCTATCAAAGAATAAAAAACGGCAAGGTGATATGAACATTGTCTCTGACGGTTTGACGGTCTGTCACGGTAATATGCACTCAAATACGACAATTGTTCTTCCAACAATGTCACACTTGGAATGTAAGGGGATACGTGCAGATGAGAACTATCAAGTATCTTTATATCGGCAAGGTAAATTTTAAGTGGATTAATGTTTCTTTTGAATCGTAACTTTTTAAAACGTGCACATTTGAGGGTGGTAGAACCTATCTAGCTTCAACCGGGTCACTACCACCATCACACCTATTTCTGCTGTAAAACAACTCTGGCGAGCTGTGTATCACTTTGAAGGGTGTGGGTGCCGACACGCTTTGGATAAATGAGGCGACCGACTTAGCCCTCAGGAGTAGTAACGCAGCTGTGACCGATCTCGAAATGGACAATGGTCTAATTCGAAGTTGGTTGCAGTTATCATGGGCTGCAACGATCAATTAACA
>DWHE01000522.1:0-10123 GCA_018247495.1 Satarupa nymphalis | reverse complement strand
GGCCAATACGCTTAAATCTAAATAATTTAACCGTCGTTCATTGACGTGAAGTCTTGACATGAAGTGTCGCGTCACTTTAACATTTCACTTTCGATTAAAATCGAAGTAAATTTCTTCGATAATTTATATGGCAAAACAACGTTTGCCGAGTCAGCTAGTAACTAAATAAAACTTTGCTATTCTGAACAAAATCATATCAGTTCTAAGTTCAAGTTTATCAATCACCATGACTGCATGTATGGTCATTAATGTATTTTCATTTGGATGCCTGATTTTATCATTACCTTTACCATGGTTAGTGGTAAGTATAAGACATCTTTCGCGCTTGTTTATTTCGTTAACCTTAGCTAACAGATAAGTACCTTTACATTGTAGACTATCAAGTTGGCAAGTGACTTGTTTATTTACCAATCCACAATGATTGTTTCTTTAAGATTCAGAAATATTAATATCCAAAATACATGCGGTTTCACTTTTAGATAAATATGTCTAGGTAGGTATATTTCTATATAAGTATTCCATAGTAACTATGAACAAATGCGTTGTTCTATTATTTACAAACAAATCGTCATGCGCCTACATACAAATCCTAAGATAAAAATGTCATCAATTGTGCTCCTTCTCGATTATTGTGTAGCGGTAGCACGGGTTAGTACCTATTGGTGGAAGTCAATTTCTCCTACCATCCAAATGTTGAGAGTTGTTTGAGCTTGAAAGGTACAGGTTCTGGTACGCCCAAGATATTGAGCCACCAGCTTAATCCTCAAAAGCTTAAATACAGCTGCGATCTATCTCGAACAGAAAAACAGGTCATAAATCGTAGTGAACGCTTTCAGACAGTTAATACTTTAATAAAATTGATAATTCGACCAAAACTAAAATGGCCTACTAATTTTTTTTACAAGTACTATTCAGAACTAATGTTATAATAAATTAAATTTGTCTTTTCAACCAGGCTTTAGCAGCTAAAGCAATTCTTTGGCCGATAGCTGGAATAGCTATCCTTGGCGCAGCTGCGGCCTTGGTGAGTAACCCAGTTTTGCTGCAACTAGGCGTAGTATCAGGTCGAAGGAAGAGACGTGACACAGAAGAAAACCTCGAACCAGAACTCGACGTAAAACTGAACTGGCTTAAGAAGACGGACGACAAGCAAAACAGATCAAAAGACATTTTAACCGAAAAACAAGGAACAAGACATTCTAACGAAATGAACGTTTCGTCTAAAGCGTTTGACAATTTTAAAAGTAGAATGTCTAAAGGTTTATCTAATTTAAAACAAGAGGCATTGTTCAAGAAAGTTCACGCAACAGTAACATCACCTGTTGAAAACATAGCTGTAGAAATTCAAAGGCAATATGCCGGCGATAAAGAAATGTATGAGAAGTTTATACCAGTACCACTCATCGTAAAAGGAAGTAACTAAAGTGATTATTATTTAATTAAGTAAAATTAATTAATGTCTAATTTTTTATTTTCGTATAACAATAAAGTTGCTAACAAATCAATCCAAATGCGTTTATTTTATATTCACTTACCAAAAAAATACTTTGATATTTCAATATTGATAAACAATATGAACACTTAAATTGTTTACACAAACACCTGAACCACTTAGAACTGACACTCGTAACACAAAAATACCGCTGCATCACAACTGCATAGCACGCTTGCGTACAGTTGTACACTCCACTGTTATTGACAAAACAAACTGTTAGCCGACAATATTGGTCGCGAACGTCATCATCGGAGATCACGTATTTATAGGAGTGAAGTTGAACAAGTTGAGCCGAGGAACACGATCGACGAGACCGCGCTGAATGAAGTTGGTTATCTATTGACCTTTATGTGTGTGCGTGGTGCGCAGTAGCAGGGGTGTTTAAAAACTCGCTCCGGCGTACGTGTGTTAATGGACCGAGCATGATTTTGGATATTTGTTCGTGTGCTTTTATTATCAAGATATCGGATGCAGTTTGAGGTTAGGGGTGAATAGTTCTGTGTTGACTCGTAATTTGAAAGAGGCCTTTGAATAAGTGTCTCAGATTATACTCGCATTCTAACGCAGCTAATAATATTCATTATAACGTCATAACAGATTTAGCAACAAAGACAATTTTAATGGAATTAAAAAAAGTTATTGAAATATATGTTTTATCATTTATTAAAACTTTATTGTCCATAACAAAACATTTAGGGTGCAGATGGCGAGCTTAACGCAAATTGCATTATCTACCAGCTATCATTGAACTAAACCTATTACCGTATTGTGTTTGAATATATTAGTTTTATTTATAGAATTACGTTATAGAAATCGGCCTTTTTATCCTCTATTAATTGTGTACTTTTATAAGTCACTATTAATATCATACCTGTGCAACGTAGGTAGCTACTTAAGTACCTATAAAGCGCCTACTGTTATTAATTGGATATTTTATCGCTAGTCATATCAATTATGCAAATGTTTGTTGTCCTGAATACAACATTTACCTTTTGATAAATAACTAATTATATGTGTATCCGACTGCGGACTAATCGCATTTTATTTATTTATTGCGTTAACTTTTAAAAATAATAAATATCAAAAAAAATTTAGTCACTGCAATAACGCTCGTCTCAAAACAATAGTCAGTGACATATTTGCTTGCCTGGCTAAGAATAAAATCCGTTATTGAACGCGGCATGTAAAATCAGCGGGGTTTCAACCTTAAACTAGACTTATGTTTGATTTGAAGTACATATTTCACTTATAACGGAAAGTATCGCTAATGTTGAGAACTATATTGAAACGCCTTGGAAGGCCTAAGGAGAATAAGAAGTGCGCGATGGGGCGACTGCAGGGTTTAAATCAACATAAGAGCATTATTTGTCAAAAGCGAGACGAGCAGAAATATATTATTATTCATTGTATTGTTATCCATTGATAGTGATCTAGTCTGTCGAATACCTAGTCGATTCGTTTTATTATCAGGTCGTCTGTCTTCAGAGAATCTTACTACAAGGGTGTATGGTGATATCCTATTTTCAATCTCGATTATACAAAATAATGTACAAACAATTTGCAGAAAACTATAATATGAATTACTGTAAGGCATAAAACACATCCCTGTATCGAAAATTCATAGATTTCTTGGCCGAGGTTAGAATTGTATTTTTACAGCGCCATCTATGGAAATATTAATAAACTTTTTACTGTTGTAACGTACTTGACAACTACACGCAACCTACTTACGCTGTAAAGGAAAGTATTTGTAAAATTAGTTTTAGCTATAGACGCTAGATGTCGCTGTTTTATAAGATATCCAAATCCTGTGGAC
Source organism: Satarupa nymphalis (assembly GCA_018247495.1). NCBI lineage: Eukaryota > Metazoa > Arthropoda > Insecta > Lepidoptera > Hesperiidae > Satarupa > Satarupa nymphalis. The sequence continues at coordinate 6,812 of DWHE01000522.1, read as the reverse complement.
ATTTGATATTAATCTCAAAATAAAAATATTTAGAAAATTTGTCCGTATAAAATGTGTTATGTGTTATTGAACAATCAAATTACATATAAAATTATTTTTTTATAATCTCCATTCTAATCCATTAATTTCATTTGAACAAAGAATAAGGGAAAATATATCTGGCCAGTGCCAATGAAATAAAACAATTGAAATTTAAAATGCCTTTTTTTCTATGAAATAAACAAATCATCTTGATAACACATTACTGTAACACCAAATAAAACAATTTTTTTTTATGTGAAGCGCGATTCCCAGAGTTCTGGATATTCACAGTAGATCACGTCTGCTCAGTGTCATTTCAAGTCAGTGTCAGTGATTTATACGGTAAAACCCAACTGAAAAAAAGGAAGACGTTATTTGTATGAATACGAAGGCTAATTTCTAGGACCATTGCACCTAGATAAAAACTGTTTCACCATTTGATACGTACATTATTTCCAGATATACAGACTGTATATTTACAAAGCTTATATATGACGGCTACATATTAAAATTTATATTAATAACAATATTAATTTACCTTTGGCGCATTATCAACCACACAATTGAACATCAAGGCAGCTCTTTCACAGCCTTTGTCCCCATCGTTGACTGATTTTTCATTCACTGAAATAATAAAACCCAGATATAATTCATTTAGAGAACCTAGAAGTTTGTTGGCTAAATGAGATTTCATTCAATTTACACAAGACCCTAATAAATAATACGCCTAAACCTTCCTCGTGAATCACACCATCCATTAGTGGTAACCATATAACAATCTGATCTGTAGTTTTTTATTTTATTGCGTCTGAACAGACCGACGGGGTGGAGTAGTATGTTCTCTAACGTGTAGTGACAGTCAATCAAATGAGTAAGCAACCTCCAAATCGATAAAAACCCTGCCGTCCCTGAGGTTATTTATACATTGATCTTGTACGTATAAGTTTAATAATAAAAATATAACAATACAATACTCTTACTGTAAATCTCAAATAACAAAAGTATGGAATTCATTTATCTAGATTTTCTAGATATCTATCTAGATTTACCACCACCGGACATATGTATACGCAGATCATCTGGTATTAAGTGGTCACGGCAAGCCAACAACCAGGATAACCCAGACTCAACCTCAAATTGGACAATTATCCTGTTAAAAGTTGGGCGCCCCATATATCCTGTATCTGCCGGCGCCAACACCCTTCAAATCATAACAAAACTCGCAACATTTTCTGAACAGCAGAAACAGTTATGATTTTGGTAGTATATCGGTCGGACCTTCACAGGTTCTACTACTTCTAAGTCTAGCTAATATTAACCTTTATGACAGATGTCTGCAAGCTTCTTCCCATTAACTATTCCTTTTTCATCGCCGGCTTTCGTCTTCTCAGCGAGATCGTACATTTTTTGCAAGTCAAACATCCCATCTTCTTTCATCTAAAATTAATCATTAATTCTTTGATTCATTGTATAACCTCGTGTAAGGTCAAAGAAGCACAAAAATATGAATAATAATAAGCCTTGTAAAGAACACATTGTCAATGGTTTCTTTGTACCGTGGAAGGATGACCCTCTTGAGACTTTCGCGAATGGGGTCCTTTAAGAATGGGACAATAATAACCTCTTACAAGGCTCCACGCATTGGTACCTCATTGTTGCCTATGCTCCTAGATGACGATGACAACAGATGATGCTGGCTGGCAAAACGAAAAACTTTTCTTTATATTTACAGCCATGAAGCAACTCATGCAAATTGTTTCAGTTTGAAAGGGTGTCAGCACGTTTAAAATATACAAGACTTGGTCTTCAGGAGTACCAAAGCAGCTGTTACCGATCCCGCGCTGGACGATTGTTCAATTTGAAATTAACTGTTGTCATGGGCGATCAAACTTCAGTGTGCAAAATTTGATTAAAATCGGTTCAGGACTTTAGGAGTTCATCGCAGACAAACAACGTAACACGAAATTTTTATATATTAAGATTACACTTATTTTAAATACTCACTGTCCCTAACTTTTTATAAGTACATGCAAGAAGACATTTCGCTTCAGTTTTTTCTGGTGGCACAAGAGCTTTAAGCTTCACCAGTTCACTCATCTCCACGGGGTTATCTTTAAAGCAAGACATCAGAAGTTTCGTAAATTCAGTCTTCGCTTCTGCGTCGCTCATAGCCTAAAAAAGAAAAGGTTTACAAACTAATAAATAGATAATTTACCTAAAGGCCACGGAAATATCTACGAATACAGATGGATGTGATACAGAACTGTTTACCGTGGCTGGGAATAAAATAATTATCCCTGATATGGATGGCAGTGACATTTTCATTGGTATAATAGTAATAAATGGATTAGCAATTTTTGTTTCTTTTTTTATACCAAAAAAACAATTCAACATCTGTAACTTACTTCAAACTGGAAGGGTAAGCTTGGTTGCCACTCATCAGGGGTAATTAATCACGATGTGTCCTGCGTTTACCGAAAAACGAATCTCTACATTAAAACACAAAATTCCAGAGTTTCTTTACAGCAGAAACAGTCCTTAGAAGTAATTCAGTTCAGTAATTAGCCGATCTTGTATGGTACAACGGATACGATTGATTTCCATATTGTTATAGTTTATGGCTATACTAAAAATTGTGCGTATTACAGTTATATTCGCGTTTTTTCATCTGTTGCACTGAATTCGATATTTAGATATATATTTAAGGACACTTTTAGAAATTTGAAGCGGTACCAGCATTTTTTATATTGTAGATATTTTTTGTTTCAAACATTTACTAGTGATTATTTACACTCTAAATCAACAAAATTCAAGCAATTTTTTTTAATTCACCACCCGATCACATACGCCATATAAATACATACATTCACATAGTCACTCACACATACAAAAATTTATAACTACAGTTATTTTATAGTCACCGTACTTAAAGAAGTTGAACTTCAGAAAGCGTTTTAAAGATGTCTTACCGAAACCGACCCATACAGAAACAACGAAACCAAGATGACCCACATTTTATAGCTACGCACAGTTCAAAAATATACACTTAAATGTTTATTTGACTCATGAATCCCTCTTTATATATTCAATGCAGTACGACGATACAATTAATTTAAAAGCGATTATTTTAATTATGATAAGCCCGATCAATCACAGTAGTTTTGAATTGTATGTATTTTTTGTATTGATTTAAATAGATAAAACATAATTTTGTTGTTTAGTATTTTTAGTTGTAGTTATTTCAAAATATCTATCACGACATTTTGTCGTATAAGTATTTTTTTAAGTAATACCTGAAACAATAAACAGTAAATTGAAAAGCAGGATGGCGTGCATTTTACTCGGAAAGACAATGTTTACCCAAAGCTAACAAATTGGTGACCGGTTACAATCAAATGGCCTGGCGTTTTTAACTTTGAAAATATGTTAACTACTACAAACAAGACCCGGCCGACAGTCTGTATCTATATTTATTTATTTTATTTGCACGGAACCATGTTTTTTTATAAAATGAAAGTAGCCTATTTTAGTTCTCATAACACCAGCTATATCATTGAAAGTCTCGTCAAAATTGGTACAACCCTTTCGGAGATTGGCAGGAACAAACAGATTGGAAAAAATTTTACACAATTTTTTTTTAAATAAGTACCATATTTTTTATTATATGTTTAAATTTTTTATTTTTATAATAGTAAATACAATAGAATAGGAAATAAATTGTTGCTCACTGCTTTTATTTAATATAAAGTATTATTTCCTGATGTAATCAGTTTCCAAGTGTACCTAAATATCACAATAGATAGATATATTTTATGGAAATATAATATTCTAAAGGCCAATTATAAAAGGTCTCCTATATTTTGTTGCTATAAGAGTAGAAAGTGATACAAACTGAAATATAAATATTTACGATATTTTTAGAACAAGATTCAACAGGTCATTTATTAATGAGCTTATGTAAATCACTATTATAAAGGTTTTTGTAGATGATTTTAGACCCACAACGATGTGAAATTGACAATGGTCAAATTCGAGGTTAGTTACAGTTGTCATTGACTGCAACGATTACTTAACACCAGGTGAATCGCATGCCCGTTTGCTTCACTTATATCAATAAAAAAAAGCCAATCCTAATATTTTTTGTGCTCTTGGTTTATTATTGAACTAGATTGCTTTGCTAATTATAGGGTGTGGTTTAAAAAAACTGTTTAAATCAAAATACATTTCTTTATTGTTACTTCAAAATAAATTAGTACACTTCGTTCCTTACTCTTCCTCATAATAGCTGGTGATACATAAATCAGCTCGCTAATTCAAACTGAAATGATATGAAAATCACATTAGTCAAAGTCAACATATTAAAATATTACGTCCGTAGTTTTACGTAATCTCGGTACATAATGCTGCATTGTTAAATGTCGTTACTAGGTAGACGCTGTTGGAGTTGCGGAAGTCAATCCACCGCCACACCTATTTCTACTGTAAAGCAACTTTTGCGAGTTGTGTTTCAGTTTGAAGGGTGTGGGTGCCGGCACGCTTTGGATAAATGAGGCGACCAACTTAGTCCTCAGGAGTAGCAACGCAGCTGTAACCGATCTCGAAATGTACAATAGTTCAATTCGAGGTTGGTTACAGTTGTCATGGGCTGCAACGTTCGCTTTACACCGGGTGAATTCCATGTCCGTTTGCTACTGTTATATCAATAAAAAAATTATCTATCACATAAATATGTTCCCCGAACGGTAATCGAAACCGGGACTCTTCACAATGCCCGAGCCCCGAGAACAAGCTCGATTTTAGCATTAAAAGCCTACATGCACAATGCGCCTACGCAGCGTCTCCCATCTGCCTGGGGCAGCCCGAATTTAAATAACCAATTACTCCCCACAACCAGCTGATTTATTGATCAATTTACTTTAACACTGATTGTGTGGCGAAATTAAAAATCATCGGGCCGAATCGCCACTTGTAAATGACCCAATTTTACATCGTGAGGTACCTTCAAATAATTTTACAATCGCACTTAGAATACCAAACAAAATATAGAAGCATCCAATTTTTTCCAACATTGCGTGTACTGCGACATAATTGAATTAATACTCGTGGCGGTGGGACTATCTCGATCAAAACTCGAAAGCTTTTACCACTACTAGCAAAAAGTTCGCCGTGTACCCGAGCCTTTTAGATTTAGTTTGGTTCGGATTTGTCAAGTTTTTGGGTCATTACCACCATCATAGCTATTCCTGCTGTGATACAACTGTCGCGTGTTGTGTTTCAGTTTGACAGGTGAGTACCAACGCAGCTGTGACCGATCTGGAATTGGACAATGGTCCAATTTTAGGTTGATTACATTTTCCACGAGCTGTAGCATTCACTTAACACCAGGTGTACTGAATGCAAGTTTGCTCCTCTTTTTTATATATATAAATCTTCTGTGCGTGTGTATGTAACTAATCTCCTCCTAAACGACTGAACCGATTTTATTGAAATTTTTTGTGTCTATTCCAGAGGCTTCCAGAATGGTTTAGATTCACAATTCGGTCCAATGGATAATATTTATTTAATTAATTTTTTAATTTTTAACTTCTCTGCAAACAATTTTTTGGAATACATCTATCGAGACTTAAATAAACATTTTTCTACGTTATTAAGCGTTCTATTGAAAGGAAGGTCTACCTAATTAGTTCTACACACCGACTATAGTGGGCAGTGCAAATAATATTTCACTGTTTATTTATACTTACGTTCCATTTCTTTGATAATTTATATGGCAGAACAACGTTTGCCGGTTCAGCTAGTATCAATAAAAAATCTATTAAAATATGTGTGTATGCAGAATCATTGTACTTACTCAATAAAAGCTCCGATTACATCTGATACACGTTCTCCTTTTCGAGCAGATTGTAGAACGCAATTACTCTCGTCTTGCGCACTATTGTTTGAAGCTTACTCAAGTGATTGCGGCCCTGATATAATTGTTGATGTAAACGTTGCAAAATGTATGCTAGACGAAAGGAACAAATAACTATTTGCGGTTTTATAGCAGCAAATGTATGCAGGTCATCTGGTGTGTCCAGTGAACAGTAGATGTCTTCTAAATCGCTTAGAACATGGTTCCAAATACTGAGTTTGATTGGTCGCGTCATATGTCCTATGCATGCTAGCGCCTACATTGATACACCAAACATAAGATTTTCTTTACGATGCATACTACACATAAATTTAAATGATTAATAATTGAACACTTTCTCCAAAAATATAGTCGAGTATATTGCAAAATAATCAATTTCAAATCAACGTGTCGAAGTGTTAAAGTACTGTCGTTTCTGTACATGAGTCAACATTAAGAGGACACGTCCGCCCCAGCGGGCGTTCAAGTCCGTAATGCTTAATTATTCAATATTTTTTAATCGCAAAACAATTTTTCAAAATAAATTTAAAAAAATTGTTTTCATTCTTTTTTTAAATTGTAAATCGAACATAAGATATCGAAGTACAGATTAGTATTAGGCAACGGTAATTTCGTTTTAAGTACCTGATATTAACGTATGTCACTTGTTTTTATTTATTGATTTTCTACAGGTCAGCATTCCAGGTAATGTTGGGCCACTAAGCCAGCGTATTCTTATACAAGGTTTTTTTTATTATTAAAGTCAGAATAGTGGCTGCCGTCCAAAATCGTTGTCATAAATAGAGGACGAAGGAGTTGTTTGAAGAGTTGTGTACAATTTTTTTTAGCTGTGACGGACTTCGAAAAGGAGGGTAGTTCGATTTGAGGTTAGTTATCGTAA
>DWHE01000521.1:0-10127 GCA_018247495.1 Satarupa nymphalis | reverse complement strand
TATGTCTATTTTAGCGCGAAGCACCTTGAGCACACTATTCAAGGTATTTCCTGGTTCCTGTTTATTATAAGAAGCATACGGAGCCTAGTTATTTTGCCACCAGTGCACGAGAAATAATCAGCATTAATTTTTTAAATTCACATTGAAATGATAGAATGTTTTAAAATATAATTAGATTTTCTCGTTACTACTTGTATGATACTACTAACTAAATACTAACTTACAAACTAGTACACCCTGTTCGATTAGATAAACCATGTTAGACGAATTCAGTACCACTTTACCTATTTCTGCTGCGACGCAACTGTTCCGAGTTGCGTTTCGATTTGAAGGGCGTGGGTGCAGGCACGCTCAAGATATATGAAGCGTCCAACGTAGTCCTAAGGCGTAGCAAGTAGTCATAAAAAGCAACGTAATTGGATATTGGAACCAAGCGTTAAGGGAATAATACAAAAAAAACATTGGTCAAAATCAGTCCAGTAATTTTAGAGTGATGAGTGCACACAAACAGACAACAGATTTTCAAGTTATGATTGCAAATAACCTAAATTACAGAATGACTCCGTTGTGATTACTTTAAGCGTGGTTGGTCACCATCCCTATTTAATGATATCTTTACATCAAAATTAATCTGTATCATCAAATCGAAGGCATTTAAGGGACTATAATAACAATTTACTAATTACCTGCTGATTATAAAAATCAACAAAAAAACCCTTGTCAAATAAAAACATATCCTTTCTCAAATTGAGTGATCCTCAAATACGTTTGTTACAAATCAAAGTACTATCGTGAAGTTTTGCTATGTGAATAGCTACCTCTTTTCGTGGCTATAATGGGCAATTATACAATAATGGTATAATAAATATAAATATAGTGATATAAAAATTGTGATTAAAGGTAGGTACGTTCTATGAAATGCTACGCAAAAAGATTATGCGCCGCGAAGTTTCGCACGTCAATTACAACAAAATTGGCTGACGCCGTTGATAATCCGGCAACGATAAGAGGATTTACTTTCACTAGAAAAACTTCGTTATCAATATGTTATATAAAGCAGATGGTCGTATGTTAAATATATAACAATGAAGACAATTGAAATGCATATAAGTGCTATGTGTTTCCGATACACCTGAACATATATAGCTTTTCAGACGCGGCCTTCGGTGTTGGAACTCGCAAGGCTAACCATTAACGAAATAAATTAAATTTGTAACTATTTTGAACATTATTAAACGATAGTCAAATGAAAAGATCGTAATACTAAAAGGATCTAGTCACATAAAAATCTAGAATTATCTATATTTATCGGTGAGTAGACAAGTCAATGGTGGTGATTCATTCGAGACCGGTCTGGACTATTCTGAGAAGTGTAACGAACCTCATCGACATGGCGGGAAAAGAGTGGCACGAAGATTTAAAACATTGTTATGATGTACAAAACATGTAACCCGTCCCCGGCTTCGCACGTTAGAAATTTAGCAATAAAGAAAATGAAAAGTGCGCTTATCATGATAATACTTTAGTATATTTATTTTATAACATTAACACCTACGATTTTACAATTTTTTTAGTACTTTTTTTACATATATATTAAGGTATCCTTCCCTACGAAAACATTTATTTGCCTAAACACTTATAATTCTGCCTTCACGTACGAATTTTATACACAATGAGGGTGGTAGAACCTATCCAGGTTGACCGGGTCAGTACCACCACCACACCTATTTCTGCTATCAAGCAACTTTTGCGAGTTATGTTTCAGTTTGAAGTGTGTGGGTGCCGGCACGCTTTGGATAAACGAGACGACCAACTTCATCCTCAGGAATAGCACCGCAGGTGTGACCGTTATCGAGATGGACAATAGTCCAATTCGAAGTTGGTTACAGTTGCCATGGGCTGCAACGTTCGCTTAACACCAGGTGAATTTCATACCCGTTTGCTACTCTTATATCAATAAAACAAAACACATATGCACAAACTTTCCATTGTCATTGCTTTTTCCACTAATGAAAACCGTATCAAAATTTGATGTGTAGTAGTCGATAGAGGTGTAGTATGCAGAGAAGCAGACAGAGGTGGACTGCGACTTTTTTAGAATATAAGAGAAGAGATGTCGTGTCCATTACAGTATTTGATGCTTAAATGATTTTTTTTTTATATTTTTTTCTTTCAATTGTAACTTCGTAGCACACTGATTATATTGAATATAACAATACGGCTGGCTTACTCGCAAGTTGGTATGGGTACAAGCTCGGTCGATCGCCTGCGCATGCTACTAAATACTAATATGTGAATGTAAGTGCCTAACGCCTCGCTATTATGAATCTACCCGCATCAGAAGAAACATGTACACCACACATTACATGTATTCTATTTTCTTTAAAAAAAAATTAAAGTGGGAACATCCGTTATGAATTGTTACCTCTACGTCGCGGAGAGCAACGTAGAGGTTATTTTGGCCTCGCAACAACCTAAACATTACAGTTTTCCACCATAAAGCTTTACAACGAAGTGGGGGGCGCTTACACTTCTGGAACTGTGAAATATCAAAGATAAAGCAACATATACAGTAGCTACAAATACCTAAATGTCTGTGAACAATAGCAAAGCAGTGTTCACAACACTGGCTATTATGTCCATTAATAACTAATCAGTTTATATATTACAAGAAATGATTAATGGTACCTGAATATTTTAAGCGTTGAAAAACACACAATAGGGAATATTAATTCTAACTGTACACTGCCAGTAAGTATACAGTCACTCGACAATGATGAACACAGTGTGGGTGGAAGCGTATGAGTTGATTACGTCCAGGTATCATTGAACTCGAACAAATTGCTCAGACTACAAATGTTACAATGACCTTACAGCTTAATACGAAATATGAATGCCTAAGGTTCAACAGATAACTTCCTTCAAAGCATAAAGAATCAATTTATCCGCTAACAAATGTATCAAATATGGTTACATTTTTTTTAGCTTTGTTACAATCGTTTTGAGTAATCATTGAACAATGCGATATCCTAGTGTCGTGACAGTTAAAAAAATATTTTTCAAGGAATATAGAGTACTTTAATTTTATATACAACTGGGATGTTTTCCTAATTTAAAAAAAATGATATTTGAAATTGTACAGATTAAAAAAGGATTCTCTAGTTGAATGAAAATATGTAATAAATATTTCAAGTCTGTACTAATAATTAAAGGACAAATGAACATTACAAAAATGAAAACATATTCTTATATTTTCTAGACTTTTAAATAATCAAAGGCGTAATTTGGAGGGTAGATTGTTCATGATTTTTGTTATTACAAAAAAACATACCTAGCTAGAAGGAAAAAAATGCAAATAATAAATTTAGGCACTGTAGCATCCTTCTACTGAGGCGAGAGAACTATTCCTATACTTGACCAACATGGTAACAGCCTATTATTTGAAGAAAAAAATTATGTAAATAAAGAATAATGTATGGAAACTTCAACCCAGTTAAAAAAAATACTTTCTGCTTCTTACAAACATGCAAAATCTAAACTAGTTAATATGCAACTTGTTGCAAGCCTATTTTGCAAGCAGAACGGCTTTTATTGTTCTACGGCAAAGCCATACAGAAATGTTAGATAATGATTGTTACGATTCAATGTTATCTAGTTTAATCTTTTTTGTAGTACTTAAAGATTTTAAAGCAGAGAAACAAATTTTATATGAATTATATAATGATAAAAAATTAAATTTGGGTTATCTATGCCAAAACTTTTGTATATATTCTTATAAAAATATGTATGTAGTCCCGCATCATGATGCAAGTGATGCATGCTTGCCTAATAAGTAGGTACCTAATATATTAGACCTAAGATAAATAGTTAAAGTTTTCCAGCATATGTCAATGCTTTCTTTCACCAATGGTAAGTGAAAGACACAAATTTACACACACACGCTCCTGTCCCTTGTATTATAGACATACAATTATTTCTGATATTCATTTTTTAATTTAAAAGCAGCGGGTAAAAGCAGCGGGTAAAAGCTAGTAAAGCTATAATGAAACTGCTATCTTAGACACAGATGTAATAAAACATAGTAAGTGGGTGGTAACCACTTACAAGTTGAGGTTTTACTTTGTTTTTTTTTTATTCAAAATAGAGTTAAGCAATTTTTGTTCTTCCACTGATTTGATCTGAAACTGCATGGTTCAATTTCCATTTGATAATTGGTTGGTGACTTGTATTTACTTTCTTAATGATGAATAAAGTGTTGAATTTTATATTTAATAAATCTCCAGAAAACAAAACCATGTTAAAAAAGAGCCTTGGTATATCTGTTTCAGATTAATATACTCCAAAAATATTCAACAAAACAGGCTATGAAAATATGTACATTGTCATTTATTTTGGAGGTCTGTATGTTAAAAACTTTGTTGTAACTTGCCAATAGGGGCTACTGAAGAATATATTATTCAGAAGTAAATAAATATAGGTATAGAGTAGAACAATGTGTGTCGGATTATGTCAATATTTTTATAAATTAAAAACAAATTGAACTTACCACAATGCCTGATATTTCAATTTTTGAATGAAAATAAGCTTTAAATCAATTAAGTATAAGGGCCATAACAAATCCAAACATGCTATTTGACAACAACAAAATTAAAATTTAATATTTGTATAAGGACCTACATAAGTGTTTTAAAACTCTGCGACCTTCCGCCTTCCGTGGCTGTTCATTATGTTATCATAAAAGGAAACGATCGTGCTCTCAAGGCAAGCAGCATAGAATTAATTTTATTTTTATTGGTATAAGAGTAGTAAATGATGTCTGGTGTTAAGTGATGACTGCAGCCCATGTCAACTAAGACCAACCTCAAAGTGGATCATTGTGCAGTTCAACGTTGGTGACAGCAGCGTCACTAGTTACGACAAAATGAAAAATTTAAAATCCACTTACCAACTGCCACTTCGACTTGCGTGTGGGGTCTGCTATCATTATCAATAACCTGTGTATCATTTGAATAGTGCCCTCGTAGTAAACCAACGCCGATTCATAGTTCCCCATTAGAGCCATTTCTCTCGCCAGCTTCGTGTTCTCGCAAATTTCACCAACAGAAACTGCCATTATTGTCATTCCCGCTGCGTACATGTAACGATCCCTGCCCAAAAATGTTATTTTTCTACTCTGAGACGGTTTAATTCGCGTGTGACATCCACCAACGATCCGAAAGCACTTCTCATTTTATGAAATCATAAAACAGCATCTCCATCGCTCTGGTGATTTTGGGCTTATCTGTAGAGATTCGCTAATTTTTCTATTAAATTTCTTATCTCATGGCTATAGAAAATTTACAAAATCAAGTCTAAAATTTTGAGACAAAACAAACTTTATCAATTTTCATTCGACAGGCCACAATTCAAGTCCACAATCACAAACTGACTGCTGATGTGCTGGTGTTGTCATTATTACAAATTCCGCAGAACACAGATTATGTAAAACAAAACAGACAAATCCACTTCAGTTGAAAAAATGCTTTTTGTTAGGGATTTTAAAACATTCAAATGTAAATTAATATGTACATTAAAAATAGGTCCACGTTACTAAAAAAAAAATTAGAAAATTTTACCAATAAGTTTGCAGCATCTGTTTCATTGTTAAATGCTGTACAGGTTACAGAAAATTAAGACGTATGACGATGACATCCAAGGTTAATTTTTAATCACAAATTTAAGGCAGAGCTTATACAGCCGCAATGACACTTGAATTCAAGAACTTTTTAAAATATGTGCAACAAACAGGCATAAAGTTAACTTCTGGTCTCAAGTGACTACTGCAACCCATGACAACTTAACCGACTTCAAATTGCACCATTGTTTGACTTGAGGTTGGTCATAGCTGCATTGCTAGTACAAAAGACCAAGATTATTCATATATTTGTAGCGTGCCTTCATATATTTGAAATGCTTGAGGGAGGCCTCTGTCCAGCAGTGGGACAGTATAGGCATATAATAATATTTAAATATATTTATCTGTACGATTTTTTGGTCACATATGTATCGGCAATTTTTAACCCCATTAAATAAAACCAGTTTTAACAATAAACATTTTAATGATAGTCCTAAATACATGGTAAGAAATATAAATACAATCTTTAGTTTTGTTGTAAGACTATTTACATCAGCACTATTTCCGTAAATACAGATAATATATAACGACCACCAATATTTTCATAAATACGTACTTACCTGTTCCAATCATAACATTATAATACGAATTTATAAAACTTTAAGTAGAAAATAAAAATAATACACCTTTTTGCCTCTTAATAATAGTTATGTACCAACCAGCGACGCAAACTGAGTATATCTAGGTATTGGTATTTACTCTTAAAATATAACAAAGACTAACGAAACATTAATAATTAAAATAAAGTGCTGTTTGAGACAGCTTTGGTTTAGTTAATTTTACTCAAAAAAATTTATAGAAATAATGATAAGGAACATTCCATTTTTAATCTACTTCTGTGTCAATTAAACGCGCGAATGCCGTCTGTCAATAGTAAAGATTCATATTGGAGTTTGTTGCTGTTACGTGCAGTAACATGTTCTCTTCAAGCAGTCGTATTTAGAATATGAAATAATAACTTGTGCTTGTTATCTCAATAGTTGGATGCGAACACAACAAAAAGTATTCAGTGTATTTCATTGTAAACTAGATAGTAATACATTTACCAAACAGAACCTATTCTCATCAAACTAACATACTTGTTATATCATGAAGATATATTATTCCACAAGTACACTTTACCAATATTTTCTAACACAAAAATAATGAAACACATTTATATATATTTGTTGTAGTAGTTCGTAAATAGGGTTAAAAGTAACAACTGGCAAAATAAAAACAAAAAAAAAACAAATGTAAAAATAACAAAATTACATATATATAGTCATGCACCCATTTCTTCATCTGTTATACAGGACCACTTATATGATACGGAGGCTACCCTATACCCCCCGATGATATTTAAGAGTATAAGTTTATAATAAAATACGCAACAATGGCGCAACGCAAATAACTTTTTCAAATATAAAACTAAATAAGATTCTTTATTCCTCAAGTTTTGACAGCCCTTGTATTTAGGGCTAGTCCACAATTATTGCTATTTGTAAATACACGAAATCAATTTACGCGCGATTTTACTGTTTATTAATTGTGTATATTATCTTAACAGACAGCAGTAATGCACATGCATTAGCAAAGACAAAAATAACTGGCTAATAAGCTAATCGAAATAACGGACAATAGCAGTTAGTTTCAATATCAAGCCTATTGCTTCACAAATTTAAACGTTTTATGTCTAGGTTTTAAAACGCAATTGACCTTTATATTATATTCACCGCACCTTGCAACGGCTCAAATTCGGTCACTACAATTTGCATGGTTGACAATGACAACGTCAATGTTTAGAAAGTGACATTTGGAATGACACTGTAATGTTAATTGTACTAGGTGAATTAAGACATTATTGCAAATTAATATTTTTTTGTTAGTTTGGGAAATTGAATTTATTATCTTTAAAATGAATTTTCTTATATTTTTTCTATTAATAACCTGCATGCGTGATACAACTTGGACAGTACCGCGCTAGGAATGAGCAATATCTTTAAATTAAAACGAAGTACGTACGAAAAGATATTTGCTTTCATACAAGGACTCGCAATCTCTTACACTGTGCACCCCTTAAATAACATCGGAAGTGAATATTTACATGGGATGCTCTAATGAAACGGAACAAAAATATACATTGAAAGTTAAGTAGGTGAAAAAACATAATTTTAGCACCTCGAAAATATATGTACACCAAACTTTAAATTATCATATAAGGAAGGAGAGACAAGTTAAAGGACTAGGTTTCAAATATTTGAGGAATATGGCGTTGAAAAAATTAAGACAGGAGAAAATAATTAAAATAAATCTCTCATAAAACGTTACTTACGACAACATAGTCATATATGTACATATCCTATCTAGCACACGACTAAATCTCTATATATCAATGTAATAATAGAACAATATTAAAAATTAAAAAGCACTAACATTATAGCCGGCCCAAAGTAACCTAATTGAAGACAAATTACAATGTGATATAATTACTTCCGTTACTCGCGGATTGTTGCGAAGTAGTTAAATCTCATTGTAACAATGGACTTTTGCAAAATAACACCTGATACGTTTAACTATGAAAAAAAATTAACATACTGACATTTTATAAGTTGCATGATGTCAGCCAGTAATAAGTAAATATATTTTTTTCTCTTGTACTCACTAATTTAAGAAACAGCAGTCGGTTTAAAAAAGTTTCTTTACATTCTGTCTTGTTTTGCCAGCCTTATTATAGTTGGATCCATAACTAGATCAAACTAAACGGACCAAATAATCTTCTATCTGTTTCATATCTCTGTTAAATGAACAGATTATCCACAAATAATCGAAAAAGGTTAAAGTCTTAAGGAGTCTCCAGAAAATTTGTATAAAAATACTTCTAATTATTCTTACTTGCCCTGAGTTCTTCAACAATACAATTGTCATTGCCAATATTTTACTTACCAGACTTTTTAACACTGAATAAATTTTTACATTTATCTACATTATAGCTTCATATATTTACTTATATAATTTGGACATTTTTAAGATCAATATGAACACCTTATATTTAACAGAGTGAAAAAAAAATTTAAAAAGCTTTGATACCCTAACACATTCATCACTATTGTATGAATATTTATTGAAATAATTGCAGAGTGTATCTATGTATTATTTTCGGTTACAAGTATTTACATACATAGCTTGCTTTATTGTAATATATATAAAGCGAATCAAATTTAGAGACAACCAAATAAACTGAAATATTTCATCACCTTCTTGCTGGATAAATGTGAGAAGGCAATTCCTAACAACTATTATATTTGAGGACTTTAGTTACTCATGTTTAATAATTAAATAACTTATTTTTATTAAACAGTATTCCCTTACTTCATACTCTGTATTTAAATTGCAGCACTAGAGGAGCACTAATATAGAGTAACTTAATTTAATCCAGTGCCTCCTGTAACCGAAAAATGCATAACAAACAGGGCAGAAGCTTTGTCCATGGCTTGAATATATCAGTAAATATTTTAATAGGTAACAAGACTATTGTTTTTCGTACATCCCAAATTTGCCTCATAACAATTTTTCCTCAACTCAATTTTGCAACAATGTAATCATGTATGTGTATTTTATTTTGCATATATCGATGTCAACATTTAATTTGTTACAGAAATACATATATTTTATTAGAATTTCAAATGGCTTTTTTGATTCAGAGGGCTAAGAATTTGTAATTGTTGTAGCAACAATAACAACTTTATTTTATTACTGTTCCAGATCTTAAATTTAACACAATGTACTTAAAGCGAGCTATGATTATAAGCTCAAAGATTTACTATCTAATATTGAGCAAGCACATTAAGATTGTTGTCATGAGAACTCATAGGTTAATTGATCACTTAGCCGAATGAAATATAGATCATTTATTTTTGTGAGCAAAGGTTATCAATATAGACTGTCGTTATTGAAGTGATTGCAGTCAAAAAATTTTGTTTTATATTAATATATAAGTAATATGGTATTGTATTTTGTGGCAAAGTATTCGCAGATTGAAGAAAAACATTTTAAAGTGAAACAGTGTGGTATAAGGTAATATGTTTTTTGTGGTAAAATATTGGATTATAGTAAGATGGACGATTACATTTTTTTTAAACGATTGTTCAATGAAAATTGAACTATTTCATCCAATCATAACTCTTGCCAAAAAATATATTAGCATGGCTATGTGTATTAGTAGCATAATTGGGTATTTGACTGGTTGGCCAAATAAGTACCATTTACCACAAATATATGTAGGTATAAAATCATCCCCCCCCCCAACTCCCCACCAGGTGGAGCTGTAGCATATCAACTTCTAAACCATTTCACCGATCTTTTCGAAAATTGGCATGTAGAAGTATATGTATTTTTTTCAGGAGGTAAAACAACGTCTGCTGGGTTAAGTAAGTTACATATACATATATATTATACATATAAATGTATTTAG
>DWHE01000520.1:0-10131 GCA_018247495.1 Satarupa nymphalis | reverse complement strand
CGCAGAAAGAACTCTCCTCAAAACCGACAACGCATTGGTGACTCCTCTAGTGTTGCCCATGTCCCATTTCCAAGTTCCATGTGTTGGTCCCGTTTCCTTGTTTGTGCGCTTTTTTTAAATAATATAAAAATCCTTGGTGGGTTATCACAAATATCTCTCTCTCTACGCACCTTCTCCGCACTCTTCTACATCTCCAGCGGAAACCACCGTACGCACTTCTTTTATTTTGATACCAAAAGTTACATACATTTATATTAGAAAAATATTTTCAACGCTGTTGTTTAAAGTTGTTTCCATCGTATCTGATATAAAGCTTTAAGTTGTGTTTTACACAAAATCCAAGTAAAACACATGTATTCACAAGCGGCAAGCATTATGGAGTGATAACATCTCTCCCGTACCGCAAAAGCTTTCAAATGAAGTATTGCATGGTAGTTGAGAGCCCACAACGGTAGTTTTATATTCAAGCGAGCTTAACATAGACGGTGAAATAGAATCACGCATAATGGATTGAATTGAAACGTTGATATTTGTTACACATGAATTAATTTTGGATTTTTGTGACAATTGAATTAAAACATTTTCATATCGATTTTAGGTTAGGTTAGGACAACCTAAAATCGTAAATATACTCGTACATTTGTCCGTCACGTATACCAAAAATTTTTTTACACGTGCTATTTGTGACTTTGAGTCCAAGTTAAAAGAATTTTTTACGTCAGTCGGTACCAAAATAATTCATTCTTTATCAAGCCCACGGTCTTCGCTTCTAAAGTGATAGATACTTCTCTAAATCTTCTCTAAATTATCTTTATACTAAAAATAATAACAAGCACTATAACATTTTATTGATAAAAAAAGAAAGTTGTTTTCAAAAAAACGTTTCATTACTTAACGCAAAGATAACCTTAGCACTCATCTAGCTACTCTAAATATATGCAAAAAATCTTCTACAGCATCCCTTAGAGATCATATTCATAAAATGGAAGCCTTATGATTTTAAATCTTCATCAATTCGCGCATAACATATGACGAGCGGGGTTCGGCAGTATTTTGTTTATTTTACACCATTTTATTTGACTGGATGCGAGTAAAGCTGGGATAAAATTTCAATTGGTAGCGTTGGAGACAGCAGTGGCATGTCCCCGCAGTTTATTTATTGTGTTCAGTACAAGTACTACAGTAAAACAACTCGAGCAACTAGAAGCGACTTGAGCGTAGGAATATTCAAAACCACCACTTTTGTATGTAAGAGAAAGGGAAAGATAATTTTAGTTATAAGATGATTTAACTATTTCCAAATACCATATGTCTGAATTTAAATCTCTCATGCTGAAGCCCAAAAAGAGTAGTATCAGCGCTAGATCCAAATAAGGCGGTTGATTGGACAGTGTGGGCTGAAAAGCTTTGGACTAAGATGAAAGCATTCTCCCGATGAGCATAAAAGAGTAACGGAAACATCATTTTAGTGGTGGCACAACCTGGCCAGGTTCGACCGGGCCTCTATTTCTCAACACTACCACCTCTATTTTTGCTGTGAACCAACTTGTGCGAGTTGTGTATCAGTTTGTAGGGTGTGGGTGTCGGCACGCTTTAGATAAATGAGACGAGCAACTTAGTCCCTTAGTAGCAACGCAACTGTGACCAACTCTGAACTGAAAATGGTCACATTGTTATACGCTGCACTGATTACTTAACACCAGACAAACTATATCCTAGTTTTATACCAAAAAAATTTATTCTTACGTTAATCAATGTAAATATGTACTCTGACACTTCTAGCTATAGCTACATCTGTTAGAAAGTAAACCCTGTCGCTTCCACTCGAAAAATTTCAATCGCACCGCCGCAGACTGGAGGCCACAATGAAAATCCCTAGAAAACCTGAAAATTCGACCGCTGTGTGTCGAAATAAGATAGATTAGATTTAAACAACAAATTATTTTCATTTCTCTCTAAACAATTAAGGTTGAATTAAGATTTCAAACTTCATTTACTAATAGTGAATGCGTGAATGAAGTTTGATTTACAAAGAAATTAATTTAAAAATCAAAAACATGTGTTAAAGTTATTTACTTACTTAGCCACTTTAATTAATTTTTAATTTATTTTATGTTGGGAAATAAATGTCTTTTTATTTATAAACTCTTCGTTGCGAAAATATATTGACCGTTTACATTTTGAGTATAATATATTTGTTATATTTCAAAATGTCTAGTGTTATGTACATTGACTCAATCCGGAATGCGAAATATATAAAACATACTCGTATATCTATATACGTATATTTTCACGCTGCTCTTATATGGATTGGCAACGACCAGTAGTGAAAATATTTTCTATATTTATCACAAGTTCTCAAAGGAGTTCAATCAGACTTCAGGATTGCTATCGTAGGGCAAACATCTATTCCGGCTTTTCAACAGATCCTTTGAAGCACTGATATGCTCGACGTAATGTCGCTGTGATTCTAAAATTTGTTAATATTCGCATACGAGAATAAGCTAATAATATATTTCGCACAATCGCTTCAAATTTTGTGATGGCTTTTCCTGGTTCAGCATTAGCAGTTACTTCAAGTGTCAAATAACTGTTGTGTTTTGGTCCAAGTTCTATTTCAGTTTTGTAGGGTATGCGTGACAATATTTAGAAGTACCCACTACATCCTTGGAAGTAATAACGGACCTAGCAAAACACTTTGAGGTCGTTTACAGTTTTAATTGATTGTGTAATTTTTGACACTAGGTAAATTACATGACTTTTCTATTCTAAAAAAAAAATAAAGAAAACAATGTAATATACTTAGTTTCAGGTGCTAATGGCTTGCGTCGTCCTAGAGTGGTTGAGGGTTAAACACATTTGTCATTCAAACGTTGAAAGTATTCTTGCACTATAAATTATTCTCATATCATGCACAGGTGACACACAGACACCTTCTGAGATAATCTGACATGATTTATGTGCAAACCGAGTAACGCACATTTATCTTTACGACTCATAACATGAACTCGATAAGAATGTGACGAAGTGACAACTTAAAGTCGTAGGTGTTTAATAATCCAGAGGCTTTCTAAAGATGTATAACGAGCGAAGAATTTATCTAAAGTAGAAGAGACGTTGTTATTTAGTTCTACGAATATTGTAATCGTACTTTTTCTAATAATAAGTGTATTTATTGTTCGATTTAATTATTTAATTATGTCGAAAAACCTCATTGGCTCCACAAATTTTCGTTAAAAGAACTCTCCTGCAAAGCCGGCAACGCATTGGTGACTTCTCTGGTGTTGCCCATGTTCATAGGCGACGTTGACCGCTTATCTTCAGGCGGCCAGTAAGCCTGTTTGTAGGCTATTACAAAAATAAAATAAAAGCAAATAACGTGGTAACGTATGAACCAAGATTCAGCTTGTAGGTTTGGTCGAGTGCGAAGTAAACGAACATAATACTAACTCGCTTAAATACTTACCATATTCAGAATTTACTATTTACCACAATTTGGAATCCAATTTCGCGTCCTAACCAGCTCGAAATGATATACTACTGGCGGAATACCTAAGTGACTATGCGATATAATGCCACATAAATTATTCATGTACGGACCAAAACATGCAGAGACGACGCATTCAAAGATAATCTCCGGTGATTTACGATGAGAACTCCTTCATTTACACTCCGCATCGATTTATATCAACTTTCTTGTATACGCCATACTAGACAACTCAGAGTAGTGGCTGAATGAATTGGTGGTGTGCCTTTATGTCGTGAGGAAACTTGAATGTATAGGGCTGCGAGGAGTTTATGTCGGACTCCTATCGGCTAAAATCCTACCGCTCGCTCCTTCTGCTATATCGATTCCCACAGAAAAATCCTACTGACAAGAGTCCAACCGACTTATCGCTTCTTCTGGACATGATGGCAGCCAGCATGTGATTGGTGGCGTCCAGAGGACATTCAGGGGTTGTCATGCCGTACATGCCGGTTAGATATGAGGACAAAGTTGATGGAAACTGTACACTTCGGCGGAAGATTTAAGGCTTATACATAAGTGACTATTTGAACATCAGGCGTGTTGCATAACATTTAGCATTTTTTTTCGCCGTATCGATATAAAACTTGACTGTGAAGTTACCATTGACACCTATAGACCCATAAACATCTCTAAACTGAGTCGTTATCCTGATCGGGATCGGTCGTAGTGACTTTATTCTTGTGTCCGTCTGGTACGCTCTTTTTAAACTGATGTACCTAAATGAGGTGGTGGATGTACTATTTCTATCGACCTGAAGTACATCCATAAAGAAACAGAAAAAAAACGGTGTAATAGAACTCGAAATGCACTATTGGGAATACAGTTGCTTAAATTTTTCAGTCTGAAATGTCTCGTGTGAAAAGATTGAAACAAAAATAAAATATCATCTTTGAGTAATGATCGCACTGCAGGGACGAGCGTTGCAGTTCCCAAAGGTAGCTTTTAGGAAAAATAAACAAATTTTACGAGCATCAGCCCATCAAACTAAGTATAAAATGTTTGAACAAAAACTGGTCTGTGTACTGCACTGCAGAGGCGGCCATATTAAGCTTTGGATTCGCTGAAACATTTTTCGGGGCACTCTAAATTGTACCAGTCCATTTTAATATTTCTATCTTCAATAACATGTATTTTTTTTCTTTTCATAAATTTTATCGTTCCACCGAATTTCGGCGGGCAGAAGGTAAATATCATTTTATTAATTGGTACGGGGACTTTAGATACGAAACTGCGAGATTCGACGCATTTTGATAAATTAGCATAAAATAACAGAATTCGAAAAATGATTGTCCTCTTTTATTTGCTATCTATTCTTATTGATTTTTCTTACAAAAGAAAAGATACTTAGAAAAATGAAATGGAATCCTTAAGGTCCTAAAAATACACATTCTATTTAAGGTATTAACCTGAACCCGTATTTCACTACGAATATAATCAGGTAACATACAAAAGAAACGAGACCCGTTTTAGATCTAAGATGGCCGTGTGAATCCTCCTACGGTAACCCCTTTATACTTTCCGTCGGATTTCCCGTTTCAAATCGTATTTACGACTCAAAGAAATGTCTGGAAAATGCCGTAGTCTTGCATAATGCTTGGCGATTTATTCGTCCGAATTAATGGGTGTTAAAAATTTTAATAGCAAAACAATGTTTTGTCAAGTCCAGTAGTCCAGGTTTGACAGATTATTCTAACACCGCACCAATCTCGGGTTACTTTTTATTAAAGAAGTGTGGTTGAATCTCTCACTCCAAGTGTCTCTTTGCTTTTATGATACCAATAAAAAGGCATCACTAACATCCGAAGAGAGTATTATATAAAATAATATTAACATTTAACATGAAAGAAATACCTCTATCTTTGTTCCCAACTACTACAAACTTCAACGGTTCAGTTATAGTACTTGATCAAATAAAGTTGATCGACATATTTTTAAATCTCTGGACTCAAAGATTTAGTTTTATAAGTTTTGCTACTTACAGCATTACTGGTTGTTCTTGCAGAAACTCCGATAAATGTAAAAATGTTTTATGTTTTTATAAAATATTCCTCCCAAATTCTTGTTCGAAATTCGATTATCTCCTTTTAAGATGTTGAATGTCAAAACATACATTCCAAATGAGTTTCTATACTTATTTCATCAAATTTGTAAACTTTCTAGATGTTTTGATTTAGAAGTTGATATTTCAGGCAACTATTAAGTTATTATCTTCTTAAAATATATAAATAAGTATTATATATTAATATTTTGTAATAACACGTGAACCTTGTTACTGACCTTTTGGAATTAAGGCTACTGATGGAGAAAATCCTTCCTCAGTTTCTTCTTTAGCTTTTTCTTTCTTCGAGTTCCTAACGCTTAAGAAGTTTAACGTTAGGAATAGATCTCCACCAACACTTAGGACTCATATTACACCTTTAATATGATTCACTTATACTTATAATTTCACTTCACTATTTTTAACAATTACAACACTCGCACTTTTGTATTTTAAAATTTTATTATTATTAATTTCTCTACATTGCCAAAATACATTTCCGTATTACAATAAAGGTCATTTTACTTTGACTATACAAACAACTTTGAACGCAAAAAGACGACGAGAAGAGATCATCGATCTTCAGTCTTGCTTTCCTAAAATGCGCTGATAAACTATTAAAGATCTCAAAATCACTTTCCGTAGTATGTAGTAATATATCCGATTCACCAACGGAACAGAGAAATTAGGTAATCTGATGCTAAGTTTTTTCTGTTCTTTGCATATTTCGTTTCAAACAATTAATATTTATTAAGTTACAGGATAATTTCTCCGTATACACTGTCCAGATCAGGATTATTGAACACGACGTGAGCTGTACTAGGCTACCCGGTATGGACTATTCTGCAGGTTACTCTAGTGCCCTAGTGCAACCGCGCGCATCTGACCTCGAACGATAGCGAAAGTTAATCGATACTGTCCTTAGCTGCAGCATATCTTATCCTGATTATTTACTTAGGACTACTACTATTGTACACAACTATACGACGAATGCTTCTTAAGAAACTAAAAACACCTTATTTTATCTCTTAGTGTTTTAAGTTGGAATGTGAAATTGGAAATTGAATTTTATGGAACGAGAACTTGACGAAAAAATTCTCGCGATCGTTAAGATTTTTTTTTGCCATCAATTACAGTTTTCTGAGTTTTCCACAGATTGATAGATTCGTTCGTAATATTGCGTTTTCTCGAATATTTTTAATATTATTGTAAACTAATATCATTTTGTTGGCTTTAGAACTGACGGAAATTTCAACGAGTTTTATTTACATTGAAGCCTTAGAAGAAAATAAATTATCGTTGAAAACAATCTGTGCATCTGTGTTCAAACACAGAATACATAAAATACTCATGTATTTTGAGTGTTTTGCAAGGTGAATAGGTTGAGCTACATAATCCAAAACATAATATTTCTCTCTAGGTAGCCACAAAAATTTCGTCTTCGCATCTCAAGCGAAGTTCTCTGTTTTCGACAATCTAATTATTACAC
The DNA here is from genome assembly GCA_018247495.1 of Satarupa nymphalis. Taxonomy (NCBI): domain Eukaryota; kingdom Metazoa; phylum Arthropoda; class Insecta; order Lepidoptera; family Hesperiidae; genus Satarupa; species Satarupa nymphalis. Next base: position 3,075 of record DWHE01000520.1, on the reverse strand, counting down.
TATCACTCGCCTTATCAACTTAAATATCTTATGAATATTACAGGCCCTGCGATATTAAATCTTAACATTGCATTCTCTCAAATGATTTTACGAAGTTGTTAAAGAGAAATCTTTTAAGCGGCTTTAAGGTTTTGCGAAACGATTATTACAAAGAGCAACGACTAAAAGGTAAATAACATCGAAGTAAAAGACAAGAGAAAATTTAATTGATTCAGATTTAACATTAAATGCTTTAGATATTTTGCTCAGTTTCGCTTGTTAAGAAAACAAATTGTTTTCTCTACACTAATTATAAGCGTCTGTGAACGCTTATTTAAACACCGATCTGTAGTTAAAGAGCGTGTTGATCTCGTTATCTATTCTGCCAATCCTTAATTAACAAGAATAAGATTCTAATATTAATTGCTTGGAAGTATCGAAGCGCGAAGAGATTTATAGGGACGAAATTTTGTCATTACTATTTGATTTATACGATATTTTCCCGGTAAGAAAGCATAATACAAAAATAAATTCAACAAAAGCGAAGCGTTCTTAGCATTATGCTCGTATGTAATTATTATTATTAAAATACGTATTAATTTTTTTTAAATTATTTTGTAAACAATGTTAATTTTTTTTTTAAGTTTAAAAAAATCTTAACAATTTTTTATATAGGTTGTGTTTTCTTTGTTATACCTTATACTCTTTCGTTTACTCATAGGAGCAGCATATTTTTTGCTCAATGTAGAACACATCGCTTTCACTTACCTTAAGCTTCAGAATAATTACCCAAATGTCCAACTGCTTTAAACTCCCCAAATGCAAAAATGGTCCATCATAACTTGAACTCTGCCTCCATATAATACCCTGGACGAAGATATAAAAAACTTTAGAGATAATTTACGGTCAATTATTAAATTCCAATCCTTTCCTTTGTTCAGCGCTCCAGGTTTGCAACTTCATTTAACTATGGAAATAAGCATAGCTGGGCGCCATTGTAAACAACATCTATAACTCTCAGTCCACGCACGCCATCGTTTTAAACTTCACTCAGCGTTCAGAAACATTCAAACTTTGCAGACAAATTCGATCTGAGCCGAGCGATTCGGACCGCTGCTTTGAAAGCCTCAGATGTACGTTTATAGGGAATAGCTAATACTCAGTACAACGAATAAAAATATTCATGATTTTGTAGTTGTAAATAACTTGCTGAGTTTACGCGCTCGGGAAATTTTAAAGTGCCTTCACATTCAGTAACAATGTCTGAAATAGGAATTATTATAGTCATGTGTTGCCAGTGATGGATTACGGATTCGAGACGTAGTTTTTTATAGTGGGCCTCATGCGGAAGCTCGAAGTCGCTCAGCGAACTGTTAAGTGAACTATGCGTGGTATTTCGCTGCAGGATAAAATCTGAAATAAACATACTGTATTGCATTATAGATCTGAGAATCAGCTTGCTAAAGTGGCAATAAGTAGGGCACATTGTATAACGCGCCAATGATATGTGGAGATGAAAGGTTTTCGAAGGACGATGGTGAATTTGTAAAAGGAGTACTGGTTGGCTCTCGTACAGGTGTAATTATGAACTCAGGAATAAAGCGGATACTACCTCAAAGGGCTGATAAATGGATGGATGAAATAATGAAATTTTGCTTAAGTTTATAAGACAATTTTTTGCAAGTGAATTGTTTAAAAATAGCCTTTTAAAAGGTTTAGACTTAGATGTTCACTTACTAAGAAATGTCTGATCTTTTCTCAATTTCTTAAGCGCTACCAGCATTTTCAGTAAGTCTCGTCAAATATTTAATCACTGTTATCTTCTTTATTGCCCTGATACAAATTAACAATTAATAAAAGAGATGAATTAGTGCGCTGCGAGCGTGAAATTGCCTCAGCTTAACCAATATCATGGAGAAAATCGTTTGATTGGCGTCTCCGAGGACTTGAATTTAATTAAATGATGTACTGTGTACGTGTGTACTATGCGGAGTTTAATTTTTTTTCTCTGAAAACAATTTTCTTATTTAAGATGTACAATGTACATGTAATATGGGGGTTACGAATGTGTTAAGTAATATATGAACATTGGTGGCAAATTCCATGACCTTGGGATAACATTAAACGAATTTTTTATTTTAGATGAAGCTTAAATGCTCTCGAAGGTTTTCATAAAATATTTTAAAAACTTCCTTCTCAATTTCCATAATGACCTATGGCGTAGCAGTAGTTTAAAGCAACAGTTGGTTAGAACTGGTATTATGGGATACAATGGTCAATTAACACCATGGTAACTGGATGTCTAGTTCCTACTCTCACAAAAAAAGAACTTATCGCTGATTTTGGTTATAAACAAAAGTTACTTCTTATAATATAATATCGGATGCATCTGGTAATAAAATATAATAGTCTGTCATATTTCTAGGAAAGTAATTTTCACCTGTAACTCAGATAATACTTGTAACTGTGACCACGTACGATAATTGAATTTTTTTTAGTGTATACCTTGCTGGTGTAGTTGATAATGAATAAAAAATACAAATTATAAATTAAATTGTTTTAATAATGCAGTTATTACTAAAAATTACACTGCATCATTATCTTTTAAAAACAGACTAAGATGTTGCTTAACATGCTACTAAAATGAGGTTGTCATCTCAATACATTCGGAAACTTCGTAATTCTTAGCGTACGAGAATAACCATTTAAAGGAGAACCGCGAGTCTCTATGAGAAGCATAGTATTTTTATGTACCTACCTTACCATCTTTACCTGAAAACTGACTTTTTGATCCCTTGAGACAGACGAAAATATTTGTTATTGTTATGAGATTAAAAAGTATATATATATATATATATATACATATATCTTTCTTATGTCTCCTACGCTATTTTTAACTGTCAATTTCTGCTACTCCATTGCTGGATTTTTTTTTAATTGGTAGTTTAAAAAAAAGTAACGCCTGGTATACTTTGTCCAGCCTGTGTACTTACATTTATTTATCTCTGTACGTAAATCAATTGACATTCTGCAGTGCCTTCTACTGGCGAGTTACAATAAAGAGGAAATATTGTAAGCGTTATTCATTTAAAACTA
>DWHE01000519.1:0-10132 GCA_018247495.1 Satarupa nymphalis | reverse complement strand
GTCTTCACCGAAATAATCCGAACAATTTAAAGTTTTGCCGTCTCGTTACCAAGAGCGGGGCTTACTCCGGAAACCAGTCCTATTTCGTTCAGGAATTCCTTTTATCCTCGCTTATTGGGGTTTTACGATCTTTTTAGGGTGCCGATAATACCTCCACTTCGGGTTCTTCATTAGCTGATACTTCCGTATCATTGAAGTTCCTAAAGAAGAATACTTAGATGAAAATGCTCTCAACTATTCGTTGACGATAGAAGCACAGTCTGTGGTATTCCCATAGTCTGAATATGGAATTAGAAATTTTAATATAGAATATATTTCTTCTGACAAAATCTCTTGCCGTCATTAATGTCTTTCAACTAAATGCAAGATACGTACAGATACACTACATTTTTAGTAGTATATATTAAACTTAAACTGTTCATTACAAAATAATAACGCATTGAATGAGCTACCGGTAATACTCTCCTACCACACAAAAGCCATTCACATTTCAATGGGTACTTTAACTCGTGAAAGTAAATATGCTGTTCTGTTGACATCGTTATCAAGTAGGACATCATAGTGCAACGCTGATAGAGGTTTGCATCCTGTTGAAGAGATACGAGAAGTAAATTCTTCGAAGACTTGGGCGGCGCAATGATTCGTCTCAACAGCCACAGCAAAAATAATCGAATTCAGGACATATTTAAATTGCATTTTGTCTTTTTGTTTGGTTATACAGGTTACAGTACTAACAGCAAGTTTAAAAATATTATGAATAAAGCATTGATATATTATGTATAGGTCATTTATTTTAAAAATTTAAGGCTTTTTGTACGACAATAGGAAAAAATTTGGCTCGAGCTATTAGGGTTCAGGTTTTTTTCATAACTAATAATAATCATTAGGAATTAGCTTTAAATCAAAATATCCCAAATCACATGTAAATGTAAAGAAGAACAAAATATAAATGTCTTTAATACGGAATATGTTTGACACGCCCCGTTGTACATTACAAGTATAAGTTTACGGTATCTTATCGACTTCCTACTTAAAAGTCCATATACAAATAGCACGCATTTTGTAAGCGCTTAGCGTATACAAAAGTATCGAAAGCCACCACGATTTATCTTTCCAATCAAATTGTTCAATACACCGATCGACAGATAGTGCGCATTTCAATAAAAGTAAGTGTGAGTCACACTAGGTCGTGTCGGACGAAGTTCGATATAGACGATCGAATTTTGAATTTAAAACCTTCACCTATCTGTATTTACCGTTTTTTGTCGAAAAATTCCATTTTTTTTTGTATCGATCAAGATCGAGAATAATATAACTATGTATATCAACCAGTCTATCTTTCAGCCTTTTGAGGTCCTCTGCAGACATAAGTATATAATGAATAATGACAAATCAAGTAAACCCAAAAATAAATCAAAAAGCTTTTATTCATCATTCTCAACTTATATAAATATAAATTAACAATTTTTTTTTTAAATTTCGTGCCTTGTCTTAACAGGTATATAATTTGCTTTTACCATTCCTGGTCTAAATCAAGATTAATATTATAGCTTACTAGGATTTCGGAGAACATGAGAGAAAAGTAAATTAAAATTTGAAAGAATCTTAAAAAATATAGCTTCTCATTACTGCAGAGGGTTATTGTAACATGCTCCAACCTTTATATCACCCGTGTTTATTCAAATCACATCCTCTACACGGCGTCTTTTTAAATCGTCTTTTTCAACATAACAAATATTGATCTTGGTCAAGAAACTATTATTTAATCTCCACTCGATATGTCGGAAGTGGCGACATTCGGAGAATATCCCATTTAAAAAACCCTAAGGTACAAGTATCTTTCAGTTTTTTTTTTAGTTAGTCCGATTTTTTTATGTTTATGAAATTGTCGGCGTTTAAATAAATAATAAGTAATACTTAAAATAACACGATCTAAAATAATATACTATGTTCGCACTTAGGTATTTTTATAATTTCCAGGAATATTTTTATAATTAGTATGTAAATAGGTGAAGATTATGCCCGTTTGCTAGTGTTATACCAAAAAAAATAGCAAACGGGTTTGCAGTTCACCTTTTCGAGTCTTGAGTTAGCACTGCAGGCCATCGTAACTGTAACCAACCTCAATTTGGATCATTATCTAGTTTGTAGTTGGTCACACCTTCGGCACTACTCCTAAGGAAAGAGTTGGTTGCCTCGTATATGTTAAACGTACCGGCACGCACAAGCAGGTCTATTTTCAGCAAGGTTTAATTGGATATTTACTAAAATGTTGACTAGTTTACAAAAAAATCGACTAGATTTACCCATATTACTTAACATAATCTATGAAAAAGCCTAAATTAAAAAAACAGTCAACAGCTACAAAATGTTTAAGATCATTAAAGTACAAGCCTATATTAATTTATTTTATCATTTTCTGCTAAAGTATCGTCCTTTTTGATCATTTGCTAATTTGCGCTTTGTCTAATTATCTCCTTCACGGAGTTTCCACATCACTACAACCGCCAGAAAACTCACAAACGATTTCGCTTGCGTTCCTATTTTCACTTCCATTACTATGTCTGTATGAGTCCTTGTATCTGAATTGCAAATGGACGCAGTAATGTAATCAGCTGTGTCTAAGATCAACGGTCGACGTGAATTTCCTTTCATTGCTGATCCGAGAGAAGGTCCTAATTGAAAGTTACTCGGTAGAGTGACAGGGGCCCGTTAATAAGTCCGCCAGCGGCCGCAGGCTGTATTGTGCTTTGTTAGTTGTCAGATTAACGTGACTCCCTTGGCGCCTTCGTCCAACTAAGTAACACAACTAGCATTGTCTAAAAGTCGGGATTTCTGACTCCATTGTCAGGTTGCAAGAATAATGAGCGGGCATTTGTGTCGATCATGTTTCACACGTTAAGTACACTTTACGTGAGCTTTGACAGCCAAAGACTGACTCGGACTGAAAAGTGTTAATTAATATACACAGTATAATCTAGATAAGTAACTCAAGGCTATGAGTTGGAAAGCATAGTATTAAGAAAACTAGTGCAGATTTAATAAAATCATGAAGATCATGAGGTTGATTTAAAAAAGCCAATTAATTCTCAAACAATTATTTTGTTTTATTGTTAAGTTGTTATATATTGTTCTAATTTTCCTCAGTGCACCCTTACAATCTTTTATAATAACATAGCGAGATATAAAATAAATATTGATATTTCCTTAAATAATTTTCAGGTATATTTGATGTTTTGTTGTCTTGCGTTATTTGTCTTGTCTGATGTTTCATTGTTATTATTTTTCTACTTTCATCTATTATATTTCCGCTATCAACAATGTCGTGAAAACGATCATTAACTATGGAACTTACTAAACAAACGCCAAAGACAAGTACGCTGAAACTCCTCTATGATTGATGCGGTTAGTGCTTGGTTGTTTGAGTTGTACTGGTTACATATTAGCTATGTTTCTTGGATAGTTTTGAATCATGGTATGACTACTGGAACTATGGCTGTAGATACGAATGATATTCTTGTATCGAACAATGATTAATATCACAATATTTACCTCTTAATAATAATCCTTAAACCGTTTTGGTTTATTATACTAATGACTTTTTAAAATATTTTTCTATTAATATCAGAGTAGTAACTGACCGCGATTAGTAACTTTTGAGTTCCATGCTCAACCGCGAATAACGTTAGACCTGACGATTATCCAACTGACTATGTTTGTGAGGTGCTTTAAAATTCCTAATGACTAAATTGACTAAGTAAGTTACATAGCTGGACTTGTTATACATATATATTAAGACAATTTAAAAGCGTGTTTTTTACTTATAGAATGTCGATGTTAGTTAAATGTAACGATTTTGTTTTTTTTTTAAATCTTTTATTACTACAATTACATATTTTAGTACGGGCAAAGATAATTTCTTTACGGATTATATAATATTGTTGTGTATTAATCGACAAAAGTCAATTATGCATTTATTAAATAAAAAAACCGTTAACCTATTGTAATCCAGTGAACACAGTATAAGGAACGAAATTAAAATATAATATGTTCAAAGCAACAAAATAATGTAAGACAGCATAAATATCTAGAAATGGCCATGTTTAAATAGCAGTAAACGCCGTAATAGATTTATGATAACGTAATAAAATATGTAACCTGTTGCAGGAACCTGTAACTCGGTAAACTGATGAAATATTAGTTCAGTGTAATGTACGCAAAATTAACGCGCGTACACAACTAATGGTCGAATACAGATAAATCAAAGAGCAGTAATTGCTCTGATTTATTTCTTGGTAGATAATTAAATTAGCAACGACACAAAGGGAGCAGGAATTACTCATGTCAAGTAAATTGAAGAGAATGATCTCATTGCGAGAGGACATTATAAAATCAAACTTGTTTACAAGACTCGTGAAGTACATTGGCTTCGACAAATTAGAATTGACGCCATGATGCATAGGAATGTAAAAAGAAGATAAGAGAAGCGATGATGATTGTAGTTATTGGTTGTGTATGTTAATAAATTCAAAACCGTTGATAGGAACAATAAGGATATTATGTTTTACTTAGAAATTTTTTTGATTATCAGTTCTAACATGTAGCTGGAAAACGGATGATAATTGAAAACGGATGATTTATAATCTGAGCGAAATTTGTTGACAGTTAAATTAATGTTTCTACTTTTAAGTTACAATGACGTATGTCTTATTAATACACATATTGTAGATGTGGATTGTTCAACATAGAAGCAGTGCGGTGTATTCCATTTGGACATGCAAAGAAAATAATTTATCAATGTTCTTCAAAAATTTTTTCAACGACAATTTTTATGCTTCAAGATTAACGGAGCCACCAGAAGCAGGCTATTTAAATTTTTTAACTATGTTGGCTCCAACTATAGATAAAACTTATTGTATTGTTATGTGTGTAATATTTGCAAACGAACATGCTGTTAATTGATCACTGCTTATGACAAATGTAATCAACCTCAAATTAGGGTATTGTCCTTCTGATCACTCAGCTAGTCACATATATTCGGTATCTATACACTGAAAACGACCCACCAGAGTTTGTTGACACCTGAAATAGATGTGGTGGTATTAATTCGGTCGAACCTGGAGCGGTTCTACCTCTTTTATTAGGCTTTGAATCTGTTCAATACGGGACAGATGCTTATATGACTGGCAATTTTATGAAAAGGTATTGAATGTTCGTGATCATGTCCGAGTCAATTGCGACACTGGGAATTGCAACGGCTCTGATATAAACTTTTTTTGTCTGTTGAGTGAAATTTCATGTATTTACTTTGCACAAATATTTAACTTCAATAGTAGCTGATACTATAATTTAATATTACAACTATCTTAAATTTACAGTTTATATCAATTAAAATTATACATAATAACTAAAACATCTCTTACACATCGCACGAAATATTCGTAAACACATTAAAGGAAAGAAAAAAAGAAGACATCATACACTTGCCTAATTTCATTGTCACATAAAAACTTACATATTTTCATAAAATATAAATATATTTAAAACAAAAAAATTAAGATAAACTATCGGAACGTCATATTTGCGCCTTATTCCGTGGGTCCATAGGACTATTTAAACTGATACAAGGTCGATAAAGTGGAAAACCAGAGACATATTACAAAGAAAATATGATAAAGTTGCAGTTATATTATTCGCTGCTGGTTTTACTGCATTATTATATTTGTATAAGCTTATCCTGATTTACGACTTCCTAGTGACCTAAGTACATGTTGCTAGCCTATGCCAATGATCCCTAGATAAAGAGGTCGAATGGCAAATACGAATCTGGTTTTCGCTTTGTACTTCCGTGTGCCTCTATTTTAATATTCAAATTGTATTATTTATTAATAACTTTTACCAAACTAAGCGTTTTAAGTGCTATTTCCATCAAGGCAGATGGCACAATTGGATCAAATGTTGTTTTTTGTTATCAGTATAAGATTATCAAAGGGTCTTGAAGTTCGCCCAGTGTTAAGAGATCACTACAGCAAAAGACAACTATAAGGAACCTCAAATTTCACATTGGGTCACTATCCAGTTGTGATCGGCCACAGCTATGTCATCACCCCTAAGGACTAAGTTGAGTGCCTTATATATCTTGATTGTGTCAGCACCCGCATCGTTCATACTAAAACACAGCTTGCTAGAGTTGGTTAATAACAGAAAGCACCTACACTATTTGTAACAGCAAAAAAAAGTTATAGATAAAACTCTCCTCGATATTGCATAAAGAACAATAACACCAAACAACGCTCAAGCAGTTAACGCAATGACAGTAACACCATTCATAAAACATAATGCTGTAATTGCAATTTCACTAGATAAGAGAGAGTAACGACTTGTATGACACTTCGGGGAGATAGCTCGAGTCAAATGTCACGAATCGATAGAACGGAATATTGTAATGCTCGTGAAATTATCAAGAACGATGTTATCGGAACACATAATAAATTCTGAGAGGTAGCCGAGCGGCGCCTGCGCAGCATAAATCACGGGTTATTACTTAAGCATCGCGGTTCGTGCAGGTCCTATTACGGCCTGGACTTTGGCTCCTTACGGTCTTATCTGGTCTGATATCTAAGACCATCTCGGTTTCCATCTGACTCATCGAATAATCCCTAACTATTGGTTTTCGTCTTGAACAAATCATTATTCTTTAAATGTTTCCTTGAATACAAAAGTAGTCCGATAGATTTTGATTACAAATTTTTATGTACTCCAAAGAATTATTAACAAAATATGGTTCGTACTCATGTTCGCTACTTCACTTGTTTAATCATACAATACCCTCCTCAAATAGTTTGTAACATTGATAACGAATATAATTTAAAAGTGTACTAATAGAATAAGTGTTCGAAATAAAAACACATGAACCAAGTAATTATAGATATGATAGAGACCATCGCGCCTTTCAATAAACAATAAATACTAACGTACATTGTCTTTACTAAAATGTTTGACAGCTATATGCGTGAATTTTATTGTCAACACTCAAAAAAATCAGTTCTACCTTATGAATCCTCTTAGTGGCCGTTTATTCAGTATTCAAATGGGACTGTTCCCAAATAACTCTACCCGTGTGTCGAATCGAACATACTCGTATTTCGATTCTATTAACTTTCTGAGAACCATTCAAAGACGTTATAAATCTACTCTTTAGATTCAGGATTTTTTTAGACCAATTTACTTTGAACCACCTCAACCGTTTGATATATCGGATTACAAAGTCGAGAAGGGATAAAGCAAAGGTGGTGAAAGGCCTTACTTCATTGGACGTTCACGCAAGTCAATGGTTAATATATCGTTAGCTTGTGTTCTGCATAGTTATTAAATACACGTTTGTCGTAAAGGTCGACGCACTTCGATTGTTATTGGTTCTGATATGGCAGCGTTTGTAATAGAAAACGCTGTTTAACACTCATTTGCAAGTGGGCTATTTGAATCATCCGGGTGAATCACGTGCACCTTACAATGAGATATGATAATGAGCACATTTTTACTTATTTATTGATCCGGCAAAATAAGAATGTACGCTGACATAGTGTTTGAAAATGGAATTGCTAGAATTACGAAGAAATAAATATTTTCTCAACAAAACGAATGTGCAACGTCATAAATTTACATCTTTCGATTTACAATGTAATGTACGTAATTTTGTTGCGAAAAACAGCTGTTTGTTAAAGTGGTTTATTGTTCAGATTTCTGCATTTAATTTATGAAGGCACACTTACCCGAAGTTTACGATGAAGCTTTATTGACTAAATACTCAGGTAGGTTATAGATCAGAGGTGAAAACACGTAACCTTTAGCAACTCCTACATCGGTTCAAATGTCCGATCTGTACCAACCGCTAATAAAACACGCACTGTTGACAGACGACAAGAAGAAAGGTTCGGCTGATATTTACAATCTTACCTACGTCTAATTGATAGACCATTAGGTTCCGTTAGTAAGGCGATGACGGGTTTACACAATTACAACAAGAGGATTTTACGAAGAAGGTAAATAGGTACCGATAACTCATAAATTGTTATTGGATTTACAATATTAGGATAAGTAAAACATTATTTCTTCGTTCTAAGCCTAAAAGCGTTGAAATAGTAAGTTTACATTGACACTCCAAGCTACAAAGTCTGAGGAAATATTTATGGTTATCTTCATAAAGGAATGTAATCCTATTTGTCGTTGACATATATGATCAAATATTGAAAAGATATGTGCTCTAATCAGGGTACAGCTAGTTTACTAGTTCCAAAATAAGAAATATAAATAATTGTTACTCTAGTACTACATACATAGTTGCAACTACTTTAGTACTAGTCACCGCTACTCTAGTTCTAATTATTGAAATAAAAATGCTTTTCATGAAAATTTCATATCAACATTGTATTTGTACCTTAAAATTAATATTTAGAACTTTAAATTGTATGAACATCTTTATTGTCTGCACAGTCTAGCAATGAACTTGTTTTTGACTTGAAGAAAATGAAACGACATATTAGCTTTAGCACTTTGTAGTTGGGCCACATGTTGACGCATGGTTTAATTAATTTTCCACCTTGTGGCTTTGTTCATAAAGCTTAATGAAGTAACGTGACTTACCATAGTTCTATTCAGTATTTAACTCTCAGTATTTCTTTTATTCTGTCTAACTTTAATAATATATTACTGTTTACTTTTTTGTTAGGCTTTAAGCCTCAGATAATAAATAGGATTCGAATCTAGATTGATCGAATAGTGTGACTGAAGGACGGAATAAAATGGAACCTGACCAACATAACATAAGCGAAATAAACCATCGAAATCAAAATAAACCATTTGTTTTGAGCTTTCTGAGGTCCTTAATATGCGGACTCTGGACGTGCGCGCGCTGTAGATTCACAGCGGTCGGGCTATCTAACTATAAAATATTCTCTTATCTTTGCCGAAAATCTTCTGGAACCAAACGATCGTCTTCGTAAAGCCATAATAGAATATCTGCAAGTAGAACTAGCGTGTACCCTTTTAATTGACTATTAATATTCAATTGCCTTAAGGATTTTATTACTAATATATGCATTAATGTGTGGCTTCTGTCGGTATTCGGCAAATAAAATACTACGAACAATCTTGGTATATTTATATTAATGAGTACTTGATTCAATCCTTACTTATTGATTTACATTTAAAATAACTTTATCTGTAAATTATAAATATCATCTGTTTAGGGGCTAATGACCTCTGCCACAGAAACATATTCGTCGGAGCATATATCATTTATGTATATACAAGTACTTATAATACGATTAATGATATACATATTCGGGTAAAAAAGAAAAATCTTCTCCACCACATCTACAATCGCCGTGAGTTGCTTCAATATTGTCATATTCAATAAAAAGCAAATAATTTAATTTTGTGTACGTCTGTGTGGTGTGTAAATAAACGCATTTAATTTTTTTCTTTTAAATATTCAAAAGCTGTACCCCACAGTTCACTTACTTATTTCGTTCCGTCCGCTATTAAAATTTTATTCTTCTTAAACAATTCTCGCTTCATCGCCCTATTTCTCAACTCACACTAGTGTCAATTAGCCGGGCTGTGTTAGTCGTTTTCACTTCGAGCGGGATCGTTAGAATTGTTAGCATTACGTTTACGATTTATCGGGGCCGATTTGGACCGATAGTGTGATGTTTTGGTATATTCCGATCGAATTGTAATTCTATATGATCGGTATCGATAACGATGATCAGTTTTTTCTTTTTCGTTTTCTTCTTCAATGACACTGTGTGTTAGTTTGCAATGAGCCTGCTTATCGAGCCACGGGTTCTGATTTCGAGTATCTGCTGGGTTAGGTAAATTACCTAGTCTTGCCATAAATACTGAAACAAAGAAAAATATTTTTTTTTCTATTGCAAATAAAATTTATTACTTTTACAGTGTGTTAGTTTAATACATAAATATAAAACAATTTAAAATATAAAAAGCTTATTCGAAGTAGTCTCCATTGGCTGCAATACAGTCCTTTAAACGTTGAGGCCAGTTATCAATAGAAGCACGCACTCTTTCCATGGGAAAATTCTTCACTGCCAATCGTACGGATTGTTTTAGG
>DWHE01000518.1:0-10133 GCA_018247495.1 Satarupa nymphalis | reverse complement strand
TGCGTTAAGACCTATTTCAACAGTGAGGCAGAATTCGATCACCTATACAATATACATACCAACTGAGGTATAGAAGGCATTACAAGTAGGTGAGCATTTTAGATTAAATACTTCCTCGAGCGAGTGATATTTATCTAGCTTGCGGTTGTCATGATATGCTGCCCATGAGCAGCAGTGATCACGAAGAAAGGTCTGCACGCTGATTGCTACTGTTTTTCTCAATAAAAAAGTGGCGTGACATCCAAAAAAATATCACAATTTGTCTTTATATTACAATCAAAAGGCTTAAAAAAGGCCTTCACCCAGTGTTACTACACTGAGTGATTTACATACGCCACGTACGCGTGCATTTCAAAACGACAATTTAATTTCAAAACATCATTGGCATTACGATGAAGCTTTGGCGTTGACGCCAGATACGCACGAGTCTATCACTCTACCACTATATACTGCTGTATATCCAGGAGTGATTCGCTAACATTTTGGTACATCAAAAATGAATATAAAGCGAAAACATGTTATTTTGAAAAATAAAGCGAAAACATGTAAGCAAAATTGAGTTGAAACGAAATGTACCATTAGACACACGCTGATATCAAAATAATATATACTTATCTGTGGATTCGGTCACGTTTTTATTATTGGAACAAATCGATACCATTACGCCCAAACGACGCCAGCATCTGTCTGATTTTATTTTTACCCTTATTTACCTAATACGGCTCCCTGTAAAATCTTTACGAGCCGTGACGAAACACTGCCGCTGTAGGATTATATTCCGCAAAACATGTATTAACAATCAACTTCAAATAAAATAAGAATCATGTTATTGTCATTATTATCATGTTTGTGTATAGATATTAGCATGCTTAGAATATGAGGCGACGAACTATTCGAATGTGGCAACGCAGCTAAAACCGACCCCACAGAATGATGGTTTAATTTGAGATTTGTTTGTAAACAGGTGAATTGCATGCCCGTTTGCGATTCAATAATATTTTTTTAAAAATGCCTTAAAATGTAGAATTACCATATCCGCAAATATTATATATATCTTCTCATACCTAATTTCACCAAGATCGGTAGCTGAAGAATGAAAGGAAAATATTTTAAGTTGTCTCAAATCATGTTTGAAATGTTTAGGGGCTATAACAATTTTGATCGCAAAAAACAAATGTTTTCGCGGTAGCGAATGCCGAGCATACGACATAGCGATCTTGTGAAAGACAGGTAATTTCCAGTTTTAACAACACATTTGAAGCAGTTAAGCTTGTGTCTCGTCATTGAGAATGAGAGGCGAATCAGTATAATCGGTTGGAGAACGATGCTAAACTAATATTATAGATTCCTGTAGACCACAACTTAGGTATCTTCAAGGTAAGAGCGAATAGGCATCTACTAGGCAAGCGTGCTAAATCTTAGGCCGTATCATCGCTTTCCATTAGTCGAGATTACTGCCAAACGCTGGAGTATTTTCATAAAAAAAAACTTCCAGTAAAAAGAGTGGCTGGTGCCCGCGCCACACTTACCAAAATATCATCGTAATTGAAGCCACTACTTCTATACAAAGCACCAACATTCACTTCTATAATGAGAACGAGACTAAATTACGGCCATAAATCGTAAATACCGCGATTTACCGGGAGGGTACATTTTTTTGGATCATTTAACTTAAAAATCTGTGCCTATAAAAGTAAAATCATAAGCGATTTGTCGTGCTAAGTACCGAATATAGTGCCAAGTGGTAATGTTTGGGCTCGTAAATGGATATTGCTACTAAAATGGACGGTTTATCTGATGGCTTTTACCACACAGCGCGCCCCTGCATCACACGGGTTCCTAGAAGAATGACCTGAAGCAGTCATGAAGTTTTCGTATAATTCTAAGCTTAAGGGGATCGTTTCTCTTCCCTTTCTAAGTAACCTTGAAATTACAATCCTGTTTGCGTTCACATTAATCTCAAACAAATAGTATCAGAAGAAGTATCTATTAGTCACAAGACCATGAGTTAATGTTAAGTAGCCTAGGAGTCTATTTTATATTTCAAGGTTTCTTGTATATCAAAAGTGAGTCGATAAAATTCCTGCACTTTGGATACATTATTGTTATTTTCAACAAAAAAATTAATAAAACATTCTAGATCCCAAAGCCACCTATCGGGTGTAAATGTCAATCTAAACCATCAAGGAGAAGAAACAGAAATTGTCACACTTTTACTGGTAAGCAAAGAACAATTTGAACCTTCACACACGTGCCCGTTTGCTACTTTATAAAAAACCACGATGGAAAGAGTTCCAGAGGGAAAGCATTGCCACAAAACACGACCTAACGATTTATCGACCTACTCCTATTACCAGTGGCGCTAATTTCTCGCATCGTTTGCGATACGCGAGCGATGATACCACTCAACACTCGAACTTCGGTTCACCTTCACAGTGATAAAGTTCAATTTCGCGTTCCTACTTCGTACATTGATAACTAATTAGGATTTCAATTTTGTACGTTGAAAACAGTAACTTTCAAAACAGTTAATGGGCTTGATAAATGTACCGAATCAGCACATACAGGATTTTCGAGTTGCTTGTGATACGAAATTACATTTAGAATGTTCATTTTTGCTACGGGCTATTTTATGTAACAAATACTAGGAGCGTTATTTAAATTCCGTATGTCCCAGTAAAACGTAAAAGGTACAAGCAATTCGGTTAACAGCCTTCAGGCCACAACATGGGGCTTAAACAAGAATACTAATAATCCACTTGGGCTTATCCGCTTGTTTCTCCAATAGCGAATTTTTCGCTACATATTTAAAGTTTATTTTGTCTTAGTCTTTTTTGGCTTCGCGCTCTTTTTTCGTTTGCACATTACGCATTCAGCTAATACTGAGGATCTTGACATCCGACGTTTATCAAATAATACCTCTGGTCGGATCGAATTTTTTTTTAATTAAAATGATTTTTGGTTTTGTAAATAAGTATAATATAAATGGCATGCATATACTGCAGGTTGTAAATAAAGTTAAAGTAACATGATTTATCTTCTCTGCTCTTTCGTGTTTTATTTTCCACAGACATGTTCGCTAATGCTATGTAATACGACGTGAAGCAGGAGCTGGAGCAGCTGGAGGCTTGTTTGTCGTTTAACGTCTCTAAAGCAGCGAGACCTTTAGCAATTCAAATTCTCATTTAGACTTGGAACAGAAGGTTCAAGCATTTAAGCGTACAATGCTTAGGTAAATATATCTGATTTTGGTTCTTATTTCTGGTTAATTTATGTAATTACGGTTAGCGACAAACGTTTATTTTATATACATAAATCGAAATAAAGAGTCTGTTTTTAATGTAAAAATAACAACGTTTTAAAAATGGATATGAAAATATTATTCTGCTTATAATAAAAAATAAATTATTTTTCTGTCTGTCTCTCTATTTGTTCCGGCTGATCTCGGAAATGGTTGGACGCATTTTGATGGGACTTTCATTGACATATAGCTGATATTATAAATAAATGAGGCTGCTTTTCTTTTAAAAAACGGTTCGGTGAAAATAAATTTGAAAAATTGAAACACAGGTCGGATAACATTTGCCGCTTTATGCTAGTTTATAATAAAATTTGATGTTATATCCGTTGATTTTTTTTCAGATTTTCATCTGCGATCGGAGTTTTTACACGCTGATGACGTCACACATCTACAATGCCCCACGCTGTTATATAAAACAATCATCTTTCCTGGCTCGCGTGATACCCGCAAGCATGTAGGCGTGAGTGGGCGGTTGTAATACTGTATGAGATACTCGTAGCTTAAAGTTCAATCAGCGTAGGAATAATAATATAATTTATTGGAAGCTAAAAGGTTTTCATACAATAATTTTAATAGCGTTAAGTGATCGTTGCAGCGCAAGACAACTGTAAACAACCTCGAATTGGACTATTGTCTATTTCGAGATCGGCTACAGCTGCGTTGCTACTCCTAAGGACTAAGTTGGCCGCCTCATCAAACTAAAGCGTCCGGGCACGCACACCCTTCACTCTGAAACACAACTCGCAAGAGTTGCTAAGTCGGTCGAACCTAGGGGCTCTACCACCACCACGTGCGATTGATTTCAAATTTTAACACGACATTTCATAAAATTCAAAATTGTCACCCGTGTTATTATATAAACCTACAAAAATGCTAATCTATGAAAAATGTTTTTTTAAATAATCCACAGCCTAGCCGCAGCTATGAAGCGTAGGACGTTAAATTTAACGTTTTCTCTTTGTAATTATGTTTTGTAGATTGCTTGAATTTACTTTCCTGTTTATTTCATAGCAGATTTTGCTACAGCGAAGTTAGCTAGGTTCTTCATGCTTAAAAAAGCCAGCAAATATGCTTACGGGCCACCTGATGGTCACCTACGCATATGGACATGGGCAACACCAGAGGCGCCACCAATGCGTTGCCGGCTTTGAAGTAGAATTCTTTTTGCGCCTTCCATGAAGAATTCTATGTCAGAGCGCTCCGTAAAAACGTCAGGAGGAAGTTCATTCGATATCTTGTAGGTTCGCGGTAGAAACGAACGCGCAAATCTGGCTGTAGATGACTGCCATCTATCTGTCCAGTTGATGAGGATGGAACCTTATTCTTCGGCGCGTGGTACACTGCTGCAATATTCACATGGACATAATTTTATGCATCAAAATGTAAGTAATTAAAATCACAGGTAAATAAATAACTAAGCTTACGTTTGTAAATAATATTAAAATTTGCGTTCCTTTCACAGCGAAAAGAATAAATCCGTAGTACGATTCGCCACGAAACTGTGTTACGACATAATCCCCTTATGTTTTTCTCTGATGAAAAACTGTTCGAATTCCATATAAGTATAGAAAATAAAAATGCAGTATAATTTGATACTTTAGAACATTTTGTGTGTGAATCGATGACGAATATTCAGAGGAATTGCTTACTGCTATGATGATGTTACATTCGCATCAGCTAGATAGTTGACAACCATCGATGGTCTGATTAATTTCTGCCGGGGACAGTGGAACCCCAGAAAGTGGTAATCTTTCTCCACTGATATACCAAATAGCAATCACACAATTCGCTATCGCATTAGCGACTCCTCTAGTGTATGTCAGTAGGCGACCATGGCCCCTTACCTTCTGCGACATCGAGAGTGAAGCTGCAGGTAGAACGATGTGTTCCGCGTACGATTCCCGGTAGGGGACAATATTTATATGAGAGATGAATGTTTACTTTCCGGTTATGTCTGAGGAACCAGCAGCTCCTAATGTGCAGAAAATCTTCTCGGTTGATTCAGTTTCCAAAATATGTCAAGGGTGCCGGCACATGCAGTATATTAAAAAAATAAGCTCATAATTAATTTCGTCAGAATGTTGCCATAACACACTATTCCACATTACTTCCAGCCAACATACGAGTAGGTTCTAAATGTAAATGCATCCCTACTTTTATACTAACATTACAAATGTGAATGTAAATTTGTTAGTTACTCTTTCACGCCAAAACTACTAGACCGATTATCATGAAACTTTTTGCACATATTTTCAAAAGTATTAGGAACATTAGTATTAGGACATTAGTATTAGTACATATAAGGGTACTATTAGGACATTAGTATTAGTACATATTAGTATTAGGACATATGATACTTTTTATTTTTAAATTTTTTTTTATGGAGGGTAAAATTATTTATTTTGGCAGATATGATTGTTTGTCAAAGAAATTAAAAATCTAGCAACTTCAATGCCATCTAGCATTCCAGTAAGTGTATATTTATTTAAGGGATTTAATGCGAGCGAAGCCGCGGGTGAAAGCTAGTAAAGTACAAAACGTTGACCTTTCGGCCATCGCATGAAGTTATTTGACCGATAAAATAGAAATGGCGCGTGAAACAGACGGGTTCCGGCCAATCTGAATATATCACTGCGAGTGGAGCTGAAATGAAAATGTTTATATCAAATGAATACATATTAGTTTAGAAAAATTATTTTAACCGTCAGCAAAAAAAGGAAATTATGCGCTATGTATTTGCCGTTTGAACTAAATCTTTTTTTATTCAATTGGTACCCTAAAAAAAATTTTTTTTTTAAACAGATTAGTTTTTGAAGTGACTTTGATGCTTACAGTAGGACAGATTTGTCTTTTTTTGGTATGAAAGTAGTAAGCGGGCGTGCAGTTCAGCTGGCGTAAAGTGATCACTGCAGTCCATTGCAATTGTAACCAACCACAAATTGCAACATTGTCCTGTTCGGGGTCGGTCACAATTGCGTTGCTACTCCTGAAAGAGTTGGCCGCCACATTCATCCAAAGCGTGATTTTTTATTATGGTAGTTTTATCAAAACTTACCGTAGGCGATGCAGCTGCGCTGTACACCTTAAAGGCTTATATTGTCGTTTTTTGTGCAAATGTCTTGACAGCAGATCGGTGGTAGAACCTATCCAGGTACGATCTTGTTCGTACCACCACATCTATTTCTGCTATGAAGTAATTCTTGCGAGCAGCATTTCAGTTTGAAGGACCTCGGTGCTGGCAAGCTTAGAATATATGAGACAACCTACTTAGTCCGCAGGAGTAACAAGCCAGCTGTGATCGATCCTAAACTGGTTAATGGATCTTGAGGTCTGATGGGCAGTAGTGGCCACTCAATACCCGTTCAAGGTGGTAAAACCTAACCAGGTTCGACCGGGGCGGTACCACCACCGGTTTTGAAGGGAGTGGATCCCTCCTTTGGATAAATGAGGCGAACAACTTAGTCCTAATGAGTAGTAACGCAGCTGTGACCGATCTCGAGATGGACAATAGTCCAATTCGAGGTTGGTTACAGTTGTCATGGGCTGCAATGTTCACTTAACACCAGGTGAATTGCATGCCCGTTTGCTACTCTTATATCAATAAAAAAAAATCTTTAAATAAGTCTTTTTGATCTATAGACATTTGTATTGACGCATGATGAATTGATTTCAAAAGTGTTTTAATTTTATATAATGTAAAAAAATTAATGCCGTTATTCGAGAACTTAAACATTTAGCAAAATGCAATAACGAAAAAAAACTAATAGAAGTTTCCGTAAAGTTGCGAAACGATAAAAATTCCTAGCACGTTCTTACACAAATACACTTCGATGTCCTCCGATACATAAAATTTAACGACGGCGACACTTGAACATTACGAATACAAAAAATATATTTGTTTTTTTTTTAAGATTTAAACCGGAAACTGGCTATCGAAGAATAATTCGAACAATATCTGTCAATTCCAAATGTTAAGTGATTCCACAAAAGACATCAATTTAGTATGTACCCAGAGGAATTTACATTTAGATAGTTTATTAGGTGTAGACGAGTAGAGGTCATCTATCATAGATTCGATTGATAAAATAATTTATGGTATAGGTATGTACAGATATATGACCTAATTCTTTATCTGTTTCTCGTTTAAATGATTTAGGAAATTTAGAATTTTTAAAGTAGACCGTGCTTGTAAGTATATCGCCTCATATATCTTAGGCGTGCTGTCACCCAGTTATCACTTAAATATAATTATACTCATGTTACACAAAATATATACCTAAAGTGTATGTCGTTAAATTTTTGGTCAAATGCTTCTATGGATCTTAAAAAATTCTACTATATCTTAATTTCAACATTATCAGATCGTATCTATAATAGTTGATTTTCTATATAATTTCAACGACCATGATGTTTTCTTTTGCTAACAAAGCTTAATCTGATCGACAATTGTTTATCGATGAACGTTCTGACATCACTATTTATAATTTTTCTCAACATTGTTAAGAACTATCAGTGACTTGTTTTTCACAATGCTTGAATCTGACAATCGCAGCTTGCTTGTCATTGTTTTAAGTATATCTCGACGTTTGTTCATTCACAGCACGAGCAGTATGTCTTTAGAGGTTACAAAAAAAAACACTATCGCGAAGCCGAAGTCAGAAGTTAGTTAGGTGGTCTATAAATAAAATTGTTAAGAATTCAAGCAACCTTAAGTACTTCGTAAACCTGTCTCGTTAATGTTACCTAGACGGAAACTTAAACTAGTCAGAGCGCCAGAGCGTAGGTACGTTACTTATCCAAAACGAGTAGGAAACACAGTTGTCATTTGATTCTTATGCTGAGGATTCCGGTGCAAGTGATCGATTTAAGGGCTGGCTTTAGTGTCAATATCCTACTTAAAATATGCATAGGCAGTCACGTCTCAATGTCAAGTGAAAGATTGAACGTGCCTAATGAATAGTAATGTATAACCATACACGGCTACAATGCAGTACTATCTACTTTCTAAAACAATACGTTCATCAATAGAAATCATTATTTGGCGGTCTCATAACATACTGTTACGAAATATATCATGGTAACGTAATATGAATTTATTTTCGTCAACGTACTAAATGTAATGCGTCTGTGTTGCTACAACCTTATTTAACAGCCAGCGATCACTTGCTAGCTTTCACCGAATCATTTTCAGTGGTTCCTGGTTACGTTGCGGCTACCTGCTTACCGCCAAAGCGATGAAAACAATCACGAATAATGTGTTACCCTCATCGAACCACTTGCATAATATGACGAATTGATTATACAAGTGCGATTCAGTTTCACGACCTACCTGTAACATGCGTTAAAAAAATAGGTCTTAAAAATATATACACAGAAAATTAGTTCAACCAACCGTTCACTAATATGGCACAAAAAAGAATTATTCGCGTGTATGCGGTCATGGCGGCCCGCACACCACTCACTCTGCCAAATAACGATACTGCTCCTTTCACCATCGCACGCGCACTGACAAGTCCGAGGTGTCAAGCTCCCAGGCCCTACCACTATCGAAGCAAACGTCTACCAACTTGTCTGCAGTCGGCTTTCTCCTCCAAAACCGCATCAAGCCTCAGATGAAAACGTAACTTTAAATGTTATATGCTTAGAACAGGAAAATCTTACTTTCTGATTCATAACCAAATTGCCAGAAAGGTTACAGTGAATGTAAGTGGTCGATGCGAAATGACGATTCGAGCAGTCTCTATATTTCAAGCTCTCTGCGGTCTAAGGTCATAAGCTCTCGCTGCCAATAAAGTTAGTCATGTGGCTGTATACTTTATGACGATAATATGACAGAGACTTTGTTTTATAAGGGAGCCACGAAACCCAAAAAGTTGCTTTGTTGATCTATACCTAAATTTAAAAAAGTAAATGCTGTTCGTTAGTAATCGCATTACTGGTGGGCAGGTGGAACGATTCGGCTAATTTTTATTTTATAACATAACAGAACGACGACAGTAGTTTTTTGGAAATAAAAAATTGGGAAAGTTGAAAAAATACGCAAAAATAGAAAATATATATTGGATTTTTATGAACAAAAAAAAACCATACAGACGAATTGAATACCTCCTCCTTTTTTGGAAGTCGGTCAATAAAATAACAGACAATAGTAATTAAAGAAGAGATGTAAAAATATGCACGTAAGCAGATCCCACTTGTAAAATAATTTTATTTAATTTAGGTATCTCGACATCACAGTTATTTTGCGTCCTATACAGAATCCATTGTTACATCATCCATGGGTATAACATATAAAGTTAAAAGTCAAAATATTATTTGGTTATTATCACTGTAAGAAAGACAGTTTTTTTTGGAAAATAGACTATAAAGAAAATGTATCTTTCCAGAGTTTACCGTTTAATAAAATGTTTTGACACAATCATTCCTTGAACACAACTTGTTTGCCAATTATTGAACAACGAAACTGCTATAGTAAGTTAAGTACACATGTAACGTTTGTTAAAAATAAATAATAGTTAAAAAAACTAAAAAAATACGCTTTAATTAAAAGACTCCATAAATGCTCGATGATAATTGTTAAAAACGCCCTACGTGGATTAACACTAAAATGAATGTTATTCACTTTATTTTATAATCTTAAACTCATTAACATTTTATTTTTTTTACTTTTTAGTTTAAAATCATATTAATTGAGATGGTATTTTTTAAGTTTGTATCTAACTTCTTATCCCAGAGGCGGATAATTTGCCTGTTACCTTCCCTTGATTAATTGTTTTTTTTTTTAGATTTATTGATTGATATGATTTTTTCTTACTACAAATATGACTATTCC
>DWHE01000517.1:0-10139 GCA_018247495.1 Satarupa nymphalis | reverse complement strand
AACCGATTTCAATGATTCTTTTTTATTTGAAAGCTGGTGCTTCCGGCGTAGTCCCATTTCCATTGAAGTTTTTTTTGTTAATTTAACAGAATTAAAAAAAAAAACATCGATAATAAGACTAATTTTTATTGGTTACAGTAGCTTGTAGTAGAAACCGGGCAAGCAGGTCACCTGGTGTTAAGTGATCACTGTGGACAACTGTAACTATCATCAAATCAGATCACTGTCACAGCTGCATATACTCCTGATGTTGGTAACTTCATTGATAAACAAATTTTCATCAAACTTACCCTTTATAAAGCAATGAGTCAACTGAATAATTGTAGTACATAAATTAATTGTTCGTGAAAATTTTAGCCGAAAGAAGTCTTTAGTTTCTCCAATATAATCTCCTTTAGCAATTGCTTTTCATAGATATCGTATCAAATATGATCAGTATTATTTAATACTTCGTACACAGTATGTTGTTCAAAAAATATAAAACTTCTTTAATATAAAATACAATTTACAGTATTTGTAACAGCTGGCCTCATACAATTTCTGAGTTGCAGGTCAAGAAAACCTGCCGTTTATCCTCTCGTGAGGCTTGTTGATCAATGGGAAGTTCATTAACCTCAATATCATATCCGTGAGCGACTTGCAGAATATCGTTGTCTGAATAATTATTATTACAAGCTTTTATTTAACTAGCAATGTATGTATGTTTGTCCGGGTGGATCTTGTAACTGAATTTTAAATCAGTTATCTCTAACCGATCGAGCCAACATTTGGTAAACACGCTTATTTTGGATGACAATGCATGCTTAGTTAAAGCTTGTTTTTAAAAAGTTTTTTTTACCTAATGGTAATTTAATTAAAAAAAATATTTAGGCTGCGTACCAAAATATGTACAACAAATGCTTGATTGACTTATTGAATATTTAATCGTGTATCGCTTACAGTGAGACCAGCCGGTAAATGGCAATTTAATCCCCTAAAGGGCCACTCGCAAAATGGCTTCGCCGGATGATTTAAAAAAAACGCTTCAAACTGCGTTCCAAAATGAAATCGTCACAGACGCTCGATTGAATTAGTGAAACCGTCTGGAAATGAACGCAACCGAATTATAGCAATGGGTTTGAAGAACATTCTTTCTTCTAGGATTGGATTGACGTAATCCTTGCAAAAAATTTACAATGCGACACGACGTTTGCGAAGGCGATATGCACTTAATGTCTGAGCTATGTTTATTCGTCCGTCGAAGGTTTTGTTAATGTGCAATTGTCGTTACGGATATCTGCTCCCTTTTGTAATTTGTATTAATGCCTCAAACGGGCATGCAGTTCACCTGGTGATAAAAAAACACCGGAGCAAATCTCGTATTTGTACACTGACTAGATCAAAGTCCGTCTAAGCTGCGTCGCCTTATATCTACAGTGTGCTGACACCCACACCCTTCAAACTAACACAACGCGTATGGCGCCGTTCAAGTATTACGTCAGCAGATTTATTAAAATTGTTAACCCCTCCCTCCCCTCGGCAGCAACAGTAAGCAAAGCTCTTAACCCCCCCATGCTAACGTAAACATTCGTATAGGCATTTTTTAATAATAATAAATTTTCTTGTAATCTATTGTTTCTTTTATTGATTCATGAGCAGTAGTTGTAATTCTAGAAATAAGAAAATAGGTTTAGGATAGAGGACTTTAACGCACGCAATATTCATTTAAACAAACTTTATTGACAACTTATTCATCATAGAGTAAGGTAAAAATATAATCTTAAGTCATATTACGAATAAAACAAAAATTTTTAAAATTTTTGGTATACATATTAATTCCAATTAACAATCTTCAGTCCAAAACAACCAAATCCATGATTCTAAGTTTTCGATGCATTGAATGTTTACTGCTCAATGTTGTGTATCTGCTCACTTACATTTGATTTTGGGATGTCATCAACATCTCCGTGCTCTACATTTTGCATAATGCACATCGGTTCATTAGCACGGCGAGCAGCCACCCTTATAGGCCTAACCTTCATATCAGTGTGCGTGTTTACTTTTTTATGGATCTTCTCGATGTGACGATTTAGTGACTAGACGGAAGCATGAAAATCCATTCAAGTATTGATATTATAAGTGGCGCCTTTTTGGAGCATGTAACTCATAGATTAAAATTCTAAGTAACCTTTTGTACATGTAAGTTGAATATATTATCAATAGATGGCGTTTTTACAAAGAAGTCAAAGGGGACTCGACCGCGCCACAAAAAAAACCTTTAAAGAAATAACGTATTTGATTTTAAAAGTCAATTTATTTCATTACAACTAAAATGTCTATTACTTTGTTAACAATGTTTAATATCTTGTGAAAAACAAAATCTGGTACTACATTGAAATACAATGTTTGCCATGACTTCTCCACCTTATGAAACATGCTTGATAATTGCTGGTGCTGTAAAAAAAAGGCATTGAAGTTGTTACAGCACAACAATGATACAAACATAAAATTAACATATATCCTTTTCTAAGATTTTCTGTTTTTTTTTGTTGTTGTTGTTGGTGTATTAGTTTCGAAAGTAAGTAGTAAAGTGAATATTCAGCCTATTACAACCTTAACAAACTTAAAACTGGACCATTGTCTAGTTCAAAGAACACCACTGCTGCATAGCTACTCCTGAGGACTAAGTTGGTAATATCCAAAGAGTGCAACAATCCACACTTTAAACTCAAACACATCTTGCAACATCTGCTTCACAGTATAATTAAGTGTGCTGGTTGGTACTGACCCGGCCAAATCTGGATAGGTTCTAGCACCACAAAAAAAAACCCAAATGTTGTCTTCTATGAGACAACACTCAACAAAATTTGTTAGTGCTTCATAAAGATGACATAGGCCCTTAACAGGTACTCAAACACTTTAAAGAGTGAATTATAGGACATTACTACTCTAAGTAAGAACAGTTTGATGGTACTACTAAATAAACTATAGTATAAAACAAGAAATAATACATTTTGATAGACAAAGAAGTAATTTTAGCAATTAATTAGTTCCACACTGACAGAAAGCCCACTAGTTCAATGTAATTCTCTAATTTATAATTAGTTCAATTAACTTTATTGCAAGGAAGTGTGCAAAATAAAAAAAATCACCATGTCCATGTGCAGTATCAAAAGTATCACAAAGCACTGCTGCCCTTTCACAATGACTGTAACTGTACTGCATATCATTAACACCCAAAATCCAAATACTTTTAAAAACAGCTATCTTGAATTTATGTACTAAGACAAATTTCTTAGTAAGGAAATTTAAAGAACTTGTCTTTAAGAGTTTACATTCTAACAAATTTAATTAACTGATACACTCCACAGGGGTCTACGAGTGTATGTACAGGGGGTGTAGTGTGCACTACAGTACTAGTAATGTAAACCGCAGCAAAAAATGTTCAGACTAATTTTCTAATGCAATATAATTAATATTTGAAATAAACTAGTGAACTGAACAGAACTGAATTTTGGAGTACACCAAGAATATTATTTTTATTAATAGAGCAATTATTGTCATTTACAACCTTCATCCAGGTAGCCATGAATACCAGTTCACCATGTAATACCTCAAGAAAATTTGAATAGGTGTTGATTATTGAAATAGAATCTGGTCATAAAGGTCTTGTGATAAAGATGTTTCTAAGACACACACAACATTATATCACAATGACTATAGGCAGTCACAAATTTAAGACATCAATCTTTGTTGCAATAGACACTATCATGATAATATACATACTTATCTGACATTAAACAATTGAAAATGAATTTGGTAATTGTTTTAAAACATTTGATGATCCATACATCCTCCACCAATGCATAAAAAAATTTCAAAGTTACATTAGATGAAAGAAACTGTTTACTTGTTTGGAATAAAGTGGTCAATTACTTTATCTTGTCCAGACCTAGACCCTGGGGTACATACTACTTTTGTTTTATGTACTCTGGCTGTAGTGTTCATGTTGCATATACGTGACCACTTTTTATCGTTTTTTTTTTCATACGCATGTGTATTACGATTGGTGTGCATGGTGGTATTCTTGATCACCTGGATATGGTACTCAGAAAACATTAAATTGCTTAGCTAGTTATACAAATAACCAACTATGAATCAAATATTTGAATATACTAACCAACTCTTATGGCAGCGCATAGCATAAAAAACGTTATTAAACTATTTATGGTGTTTTCTCTTGCCAAACGCTTTTCTTCCATGGGATCAACAGTTATTCCTAACGGTAAACGGAACATGATCACAAATTTATCACGTTTTAAATATTTTTTGGTAATCTAATTTTGCTATAAAGATATTATATTTTTTTACTAGTGACAGTACCTTGGATTCTTTCTTTTCGGCCTAACACCATTTTTATTAAAATAACAACTGGACAGTCATTTGGATTGTCTTACTTAATCGCCAACCATAGTGAATAAGTGGGAATCAAAAGGAAATCCTAAATATTTTAATGTTACTTGGATACAAGATAAATAATATTTAAACGATCTTGTGGATTTTTTCCAATATTAAAAAAAAACAGGTGTATTTTTTTTAATTAAATATTTTATGGTTTTCAGCAAATAAAAACTTTTCTGCAAGTTTAATTTTAAACGGAATATTTTTTTATTACTTAATTTACTGAGTCTCACACGGTATTAGTCGGCTCGAAAGTTGATATATCATATTATCCAGTTCATCTCTCAGTCCTTCTCTCTTCAGTAAAACATCCGTTTTACGTGTAGCGAGAAGAGAGCTGGGTTGCCGTGCTATAGATTGAGTAATGTGACCTATAAACATAAAAATAAATACATACTACCATTTAAAGTTTGAATGAATAGTACTGAAATTTTTTAATAAGTATTTCATAAGTTTAAATAATATTAAATTACAACTTCGTCGCTAGCTGAAAATACACTTTGGTCTGCTGTTTATACTAAATAGCCAAAAAGAGTATACCTTCAAAAATTAAGCGTTTAGTTTTTGGTCTTTATTTCTCCTTCGAATATAATTGGTCTGGACATAGGTTAAAAATCGGTTGAGATTTACACTAGAATGAAAAGAAAAGAAAACGATAGCTATGAGAAGCTTTATAATATATTTAAGTTACTACCTAAATGTATAAGTAATATATTTTTACAGTGTTTTTCATAACTATTACACCTTACATTTAAATGATAAATAATAAATAATTGTATATAATATAAATATAATATAACAAATAAAACGATAGTAATTATATAAATAAACACACATGACATTTGCTTAGACAAGACTCTTGAAAGCAAGAACATATTTTATTATTCCTTTATGTTTTGATTACTTTCTGAAGTGCTGCCATTGTAAAAAAAAATAGTATTTATTTATTCCTAAAAATTTTATACACACTGTATTTAGTTAAGGAAAGAAAAACAATTTGTTTTGTTAAATACATAAGAACATTGAATAAGTAAGAAATAGTGACGTTACATATTGCAGACACTTTTCTTCAGTAAATCCTAAATAATATGAGTGTTAAGTTGCGCAACATGGCGAATACTGCTCAGCTGCTCCAATGGAAACTTGGATGAGATCTTTTGTGATCGTGACACGCTCTACTTAACATTAAAGAAAGATTTTCGTTTACGTTTACAGTTAGTCTAATACGTTGATTATAAATTAGTAAAGTAATGCAAATTTTACTGAGCTCGTGCGGCTGAACTCTGTACAAAGTGTCGTGAGGAATCCAGCGTTTAGTGGTTTTTGTGCGTGGTGACGGCTACAATTCATCAAGCTGGAGCGACTCCCGGAGTACCTGAGGGACACCGTCGACTGGTTCATGGGGTGAGTTTAACATGCAATGTGAATGATGCATAGCCGGCTTTCATAAGTTCAGAGGGATATGAAACTTATATGCATTCCCTCTGCACGGCCGATATACAACACTGGTACTCAGAGATATAGTTTATCTTAAAACTTTTCGTGGTTTTGGAACAAAGGGGTCTCAACACGTTCATAGCTCATAGAAAATGTTTGAGCAACAATTCCTTTGGATTTTTGTTGGTTGAAAATGTGCTGCAATTGTTGACATTGTCAGATGCAAGCTTTACTTACTCGGAATTTTGCTTTCACAGATTATTCCATTCAATCATCCCTGTTACACTTGTAGGATCCAGGGTAGTTTAACATGGTTTTTCACTAGTTTATTGTTTCATTTCGACCACCACCTGTCCAATGTGTAAATACATATTCATTTAATATGCAATTTACGTGACAGCTCTGTAACATTAAAGATGGCTTTTTAATTTAAGGGTTTATATTTTCCTCATAATGATCATTGTTCACCTGTTATGTTCTCAACGTCGTGACAAAGGCCTCTTTAACCCCCCCCCCCTCCATTTTTACACTAAATATATTTTGGTCCTTCCTGTCATCTTCATTTGTGCCTGGCATTATGTTTTACATCATTATGTAGTTTACACTTTAAACAGAAGTTACACTTTTGATTTAGTTTTCTGCCCAAAAAGTTTCTGACCAAAGCCTTTCCTTGCAGTTTTTGCTGTTTCTTATCCAGTCGGAGAGTCTAATTCCCATGGTACTATACTGCTTGGCTAAATTTTTTAATCTTTACATTTAATGTGTAAAAATTAACATGGGTTCTTGTCTTATAGATACTGCCATCACGTTGGTTACAAAATTTTGTTTGTTTCATAAAACATAATGTAATTAATGTCTCAATCCCCACAGCTCTGCTTGTCTTACTCTATGGGTCCTCATGTCAGGTAGTGCTAGGGTGTGATTGTATTACACAAAAAATTTTTTTGCATACAGGCATATTATTATATAGGGAAAAATAATTACTGACATTGATTAGGGCTGCCGGTGGTTGCCAGTGCATGTTGAGAAATTACTCCCACAAGTCTGCTTCATACCCAAATCAATGTGGCTGCCACAGACATACACTTAAAGATTCTAATTATTTCTTATATCTAACACATCTACATCGTAATCAGTTAAGCTGTTTTAGATTTATATTTATAGACATACATATAGACAGGCAGACAGAACCTGCAATAACGATAGAATTGGGATTAGTGAGTCATTCATAAATTATTTTTTTTAATTTTAGTGATATTTATGCATAAACTTTTTGTCTGAAAATAGTCAAATTCCATTTATTTCTATTTGATTTCCGTTGATTTTATTTTCCTCACATACTTGTAATTGTATTTGACATGTTAAATTGTAGTATGTAATACGGAATACGAATGTCAATCGAGGTAACGGCATATGGGCATCATCTTCATTAAGCCGCGTACGTCGGAAAAGTCGTCTGGTGATGGTACAAGTGCAAGGCCCAAGCGCACCGAGCACGACGAGCTCCGCCGCGAGATAGCGTCCGCTGCACCGCTCGGATGCGATAAGGCGTGTTGAGAGCGCGCGCTCCGCCGTCGCGCCGTCAGTCGCCCGCGGCGCGCACCGGTGAGCGCCGTTTTTTCGCGACGCGTTCTTCCCGTCCCCACCCCTCCCCGACCCCTGCCGCGCGGCCCATGAGCGGCGCCGGCGACGAGGCCGCACCGCGCCGCTGGCCTGTGGGTATCCTGCGTCGCAGCGGCGCGCGGGCGGCCCGCCACGTGCTGCACGTCAAATACCGCAGCGTGCCGCCCGCGCCCGTCTCGGCTCTGCCCCTCGACATCGACGACACGGTCTCCTGTTTCTGCAGGTGGGCCCCTGCCGCCGCTCCCGACGATCCACCGCTGCCGCATCGGTCGCTCGGTAGTCTTAAAAAGTTGCGATGGCGATGGTACAGTTGTTTTGTAGATCGAGTAGCGAATACACATTGCCTAAGCTAATTCGGCATAAGCTGTATACGGACGATATCTTTTCATTTTCGTAACCGAAGTGAAGAAGGAGCGCTGGCCGGAGGCGTCGGCGGTGAGTTGCATCGACCTAGATTCGCCGGCGATGTTGAAACCGAAGTGATATTCGCACGCGCCTGTCGCTCTTATCGCCCGTTATCACCTCTACCTGTGTGACGTCACAATGCTGACGTTATCTCTATATTAAAGGTCTAACTTACGATCTATTACTTTAAGTGAGCCATTTAATACTAGAACTTTAATGATCTAGTTATATGTACAATAATTGTTGATTCACTTAAGACACGATTTCTAGACTGGATAGCCAACATTGTCAATGTAACTCGTTCGGTGCCGCTCTCTGGATGCCGTTATGATTAGTGGCAAAAGTACAACTGCAGTTAATACTTGGTGTCCGTATGTAGCGATTCTCATACGTATTAGTCATAATCGTAAGTAAACTTTGAACCGTTGATATTCCGCAACGTCCACCGCTGTAGCCTTTCGCCTCTGGATAATAGCCTTCTGCAGTGTCAGCAGTTTTCCGCTAAAACAAATTATTTGCACAGGCTCACGATGAAAATTGTTATTTAAAGGCAAGGAATGGTGCCTATGCGACGATAGAGGCAAACTCTCGAGAGGGGTGCCCGGCTCGGGTCATCTTCTGTTTTAAAGAACCTGCTTATTGTTGTCATTACTTCTCTAATCTAAAAATAAGTCTGAAAAGAATATCTGAAATGTCTGTTTTGACGCTATAAATTACGATTACGTGAAAGTTTCCGTCGAATGAGTACCTGGAGGAGGCGTGTCCCTTGCGCATGCGCCGGCCTCGCCCGCGACGACGGCCAGCGGACTAGCCTGGTCCTACTCCTTTAGCTGTTGACCACTCTCGTTTGTTTAACTATAATTGGTCCCTGTATTTTGTCAATAAGATCTATAAAGTCACTCCCTCCTTCAGATAATACCGATTCAGGAGCTACAGGAGTTCCAAGCAAAGATATTCCAACATAACGTGCCGCCATATATTACAATTTAACAGTAAATACTACAATAAAAATATATTTTAATCACCATCAATTTTTTACAATTTTTTTATCTTTCTGTTACTCACGCATTCGCTCGCGTAGCATTGTGTCGCGATAATATCCCCATCACCACATAATAACTTACAAGCCCCATACTTCATATCGACCTCTTAAACTATCGATTTACAAAATTCTCAATGAAATATTCACTACAACCGTCTTAGAAACAAAACTACAAAAAAAGATTAGACAGGGCCCGCAGACCTTACAACCGACCCGCACCTTAGCAACTTATTATGCTTTTGTTTGTTGCAGGTGAGTGGCACGCTCGCTCGTCGCGCCCAGTAAGTCGTGATATTATCCACTTTACTAACGTCTGTAATCCGTTTGCCACTCTTGCAAGCATCCCTCGCACGATCGTCGTCCGGCGCGCGCGCCCCGTGTCCACCTGAAGTACTGTTTTGTACGCCGGACTGCCTGCCGTAAAACGGTGCTCCGACAGATCCCCCTCGGACGCTCGGAAAAGTTCATTCGAAAATAATACCGGGAATATAAAAACTGTTTGAATATTTAAGATTTATTCATCGTCGATATGTTGCGTGCTGTCTGCATGCGACCAGTGAAATGACAGAATTCATATTCAAAGGAGCGTGAGTTTTAAATTTTTGTCATAGTAAGATTGTTTTTTCAAGTTCTCATAGAACACAACATATGTAATTAATTTGTATGGTAAGTGAAATGCAAGATGCCAATCTTCAAATAGCGAGTTTCAGAAAACTGTAACGTTATCGGTAAGGGCGCGATATGTCATACTACCTATCGAACACCGGGCTGCTCACATCGTTTGTTGACGTAGTCTTAAGCTGTTAATTACAATAATATAGTAGTTAATATTTTAATTGCTGGTATAAATTATAATCTAATGAAGTGTAAAAATGTTACAAAGTAACTATTGAAAATAAGTCCGTAACCTCGATCAACACTTTTCTTGGAAAATTTTGTAAGACGTGTCGTGCTAATTGTTTACGCACACATACATGCACGATGTAAACACAACGTTGATGTAACTTTAGCATCTCGAGCCCGCCCCTCGCGCGAGGGGAGGGACACTTAGCGTAATTGATGTAAAGGCGCATAAAAATCAAATTTATTAACTTACATCATCATTTAAGTCATGTCCCTGAAAATGCTGAAATTGTAGCCAGAAGCATAAGCGGTCTTGGCTTGACTCGGCCGCGGTTGCAAAGTGCCAGCG